>VWYI01048540.1:0-183283 GCA_013399455.1 Anthoscopus minutus
AATAAATAAATAAATATGCTTATATATATAAATAAAAATTTTTGCAAATTTCCCCATAGAAGACTCTTTCCACTTCTCTAAAAACAAGAACATTTGTGCTTCTATCTTGTTGTGCCCCTGTTGTGCTTAGAAAACCTTAGGATATTATAAGCTGCTCTTTAAAGAGTTGCCTGGTCAAGGCTATAGCTTTCAAGAGCATCAAAGGTGTAATAGCCAGGTAGGGTACTTGATAGGGCAATGATAGTAATTGAAATGAAATCTGGAGAAAAATACAGTGTTTTATCTGGTTCTACACACACCTTGTATCAGATGCTTCATAATGAAAGGCTCTGAGACAGCTGAACATCTCTCTGGTGTGGAAGAGGAGGAAGAATAATATAAATTATGTTAACTCCCAGACAATACTAAATTTTCCATGATTTTGAATACATAGAAAATGCTTTTGTGTGCCATGAAGCAAAATGATGAGTAAATCTATAAACAAGCTTCTTCATGAGACAAATTGATATCTTTGAGCATTACATTTCAATTTTTCTTTTCATTGTTTACATGAATCATTTCAAGAGGCCAAGCTAATGACATCTCTTTGAAAATTTGCTTTAGACATTTTGTATTTGGTGTCCTGCAACTGTGAAATTACATTTAAAGTTCTACTTGAACCCTTTTCTTCTTTACAGTTTAATTTGACAAATAAATATACTCTCTACAGTTCTGCTAGTTCCAAATCCAGATTTTCTTTTCTGTGTTGTACAGCAGCTTCATTTGCTGTCTGGGCTGACAGAACCATTTATTTTGGAACCACAGGTTCCACAACAACAGGGAGTGATAGTGAAGAGTAATATTCCAATTAGATTTTTGTTCCAATAATTCAGTGTTGAAAATATGTTCCTCTGAAATCCAACAGCTTTCAAATTAAAATCATTCTGAGAATTAATTTCAAAAATGGGATTTTATTTTGTGATTGTTATAATGCAAAGTAGCCTGTGCTTTATCAAAATGATAACAGAAATTGTAGAAAATAATTTTGGTACAGCTGAAATGCTATCAGGCTGATGTGTGTACTCTTCTCATATTATTGAAGTCATCAAAATTTCAGTCACTCAGACTCTGATATTAAACTTTCTCCTCTGTTTTTACAGAACTCTTCTTCATCCTCTTGCACCTTTTTAATTCATTTTTTAAGGACCGAGTAGACTTGCCAGAGCAAAAGAGCTCCTCTTTGTCATGTTCAGCAGATACTTTTGTCTGCTTAATTAATGAGGCTTTAAATGCCTATAGAAGGAAAAGACACAGTCCTTGGGATAATCAGTTTCCCGTGGTGGAGTGGTTGAGCAAGAACAAAATCTCATTGCAAAAGGGAGAGTGTTATTTTCCTGAGGAAGCATTGTGTTTGCTTCACAATATAAACTCAAACATGGCTGTAGAGGTCTTAGGAGGTCCTGCCTATTTTTGGGACAGAGGATTTGAGCACTGTCAGAAGACTTTGGGTTCTAATAAAGCCCAGAACTTAATATATGACTTTACATGTCACTAGATCTCTGCACACACTCTTGCTGTCATAAAACTTGGTGCATTCTGCTTCACCTGACCCTTGTGGTGTTAATGTTGTTAGGGGTTGTACTTCTAAATATTGAGGACAAATTAAAATGGAGAATAATGAAACTAAAAATCTGTAACCTAAATAGCAACCAATCAATTAATGTGCCTGTGATGCTTTAATTTCAGACTCAGTGCAGGACTGCCCACGTCATTGCCATGGGAATGGCGAGTGTGTATCAGGTGTCTGCCATTGTTTTCCAGGATTTCATGGAGCAGATTGTGCTAAAGGTAACATTTTCTCTGCATTTGCAAATAACCACAGTGTGTGTTTGTGATCTATTGTTCTACAGTGCCTGCATGGGTCTGAGCTAGATTCAGATAGAACAATTTGCTTTTTTTATTCTTAGATCTCAAGTTGAATATGATGAAGAGGAAGTATTGCCACATTTCCAGTGAGCTTGCATAGCTACAACTTTTTTATTTTTGTGGCAAAGGTAGTAGGCAGAAATGGCAGAAAATACTTATTTTCTGGAAAAATGAATGAATTATCAGTGCTTTCTGATAATCATTTGCTGGTCTGCAAGAAAAGACTGATCATATTCGTTGACAGAGTGTAGTACATATTCTGGTTTGCCTGAGCCTTACTTCTAGTACAAAGCACCTTTCTTGCATATAAAAGTACTCTTTGACCAAAGGAACTTTGCTTTTTGTAGAAAAATAGGAAGGACCTGATAAAATCTTGAAATAAACATTTTCTGAAATGTCAGTTGTAAATTTTAACAACTAAAACTGGGAAATACATTGCTATCAAGGATTAAGTAGAAATCTAAATGACATCTACGGATTGGCAGTCTGTGTTTGTTAAGTTTTCCTGAGAGTTTGAGATGGCAGTCTTAGGGAAGGGATTCATAAAGGAGAACTTCTTTAGTTTGTTCAGCCAGTAGCAGATACATTGTCTAAATTCAGTGGCTTGGTTGTATTCCCCTCTGCCCCTGAGTACACTCTGAACATTTTACAGTTTGCTTCCTTCTTAGTTTGTGTGAGATTTAGGCACATTATCAATATCATGCTTACAGTTATTTTCCATGGGGCTGTTAGTGTTCCAAGGGGGAAAGCCTGGTGTTTGAAAGCTTTTTGAACTAACTTGAAGGGCCTTAGAAGTTTGCTCATTTCTTCTTAGATTCCTGATGCAGTTGTGAGGAGAGTTCATTGTGTCCCACCCCTGTCACTGCTGTAGCATATCTGTGTGTCTATGAAATACTCCTGGAGTAGCTACTATAGTTGTACTGGAGTGAGTAATTTCTGGGTTTTGTCTCCACACTCGGCTCTTGAAGGTGCCCCAGTACAAAAAAAAAAAGAAGAAAAAAGGAAAAATAGAGACCTCCCCTCAATGGCCTTGAAAAGCTAAGGCTGATAATTCAGCACTAGCCCTGCACATTTTACAGAAGGCTTCAAATAGTTGTTTGATTACCTGAGAAATTAAGACAGCTGTTAAATGTAGAGAGGAGATATCTGTATTGCACAAAGTAAATGGTGTGATAACGTAGCTATAAATACAGACTGACAGCTCTGTGCATTTCTGTGGTGTTAACCTGTGAAAGTATGCTTGCAGTGACTGTGTGCTTCACTGCCACCCTTCACACACACATGGCCATTATATCAACTCATTTGCATTTTGAGTTGTGGAGCAATCCTGCATTGTCTACTGAGCCTCTGTGCAGCACTGTATGCTGTATTAGTGCTAGAAAATACTTCGTTCAGGCTGTGACAGATAAATAGCTTTTTTATAGGGTGCTTGTCAAGCTGTATTTGTCAGGCTTCTCCTGCCCCTCAGTGCATTCCCCCTGCTTCTTGCTTTGTCCTTTCTGTGTTGTCTCTTTCCCCTCAAAAGCAGAAATGGTTTCATGGAAGCTTCCTTCAACCCTTGTACTGTTTTCTTGTCAGACATCATGGTATTATTTTCTAAAGAACAAAGAAGCTTGAAAAGCTACACAAAATGAGAGCATGGGTGTGTTGACAGAACTCGTGTTTCTCAGGAGCAGCTGCACAGCTTTGCCCTGAGAGTTGGGTGTTTTGCTTCACCTGTGTTATGCCTGTTCTCACAGCCACAGGTTTTTCTGCTTATTTGAATGCTCTTCATATGTGAGAGGGGTTTCAGAACACAGAAATCAAAATTTGGATTCTATGCAGAATAAAGTGAGATAGAGAATTACATCTTTACATCATATTACACGTATGGACACATGTTGAATGTACATTGACCATGTTAAATTTATAATTGAACTGTCATAAGTATGGAAGGATAATGGTTTTTTTCAGTTTGACTTTCTTCATTTCCCTAGCAATGCATCTTTCAATACCTCATTTCTCTGCCATAAAATAACTTGAGACAAGATTCAAGCAGAGAAATGTGGAGAAAATGTGAACAAGCTCCTCAGATGGCTTTTAGAACTTGGTCATGCAGTAACAGCAGTCTGAGAGCTTCCCCTTGTGTGAACCCCAAGTCTGATAGGTAGGAAACACAATCCTATATCCCACAAATACCCTGCTCCAGGGCTGATCCTGAGGCCATCAGAGGCAGTGAGACATCAGGAGAGTCTCTGCAAACCATTTGCAGGCAGTGCACAGGGACTCCTCCATCCACGTGGCTCTAAAAGATAAAAATGAAGGAAAGCTGTGAGAGATGGCACAGATTTGACTTCAGATCCATTAGCTTCAAGAAAATACTGTGAAAATTATTGGAATGAGATGAACTTTTGGCCCAACCCACAGGCTGTAACACACTTTGATACCCTGATTGAAATGGAACAAACTTCACCCTCCCAAACACTCCTTCCAAACACTGTGTGGGGTATTGCTCACCTCATTCCTAGGAAATAGCCTATTATCAGATATTCAGTATCAGCAGATTTACTCCATTCTTGCTTAGGCAAGATTCCCTTTGGAGTTTAACCTTATTAAGGTTAAAGAATTTCATCTGACATACAAAAAAGGTAATGATACATTTTAATCTCATGTGGATAAGATATGGCATACAAAGAAAAAGAAAATCTGATAATCAAAGGATAATTCCATGTGGAGATGTGTCCCAATAAAGCAAGTGTGTACAGTTAAAGTCAGTGGAAGATTTGCTATGAATTGATCTGTTCTGTGATTAACTCTTGTCCACAATTATGTGTAGGAGTTATTGGTGAAAAGTGATGCTCTGGCCAAGGATCAGTTAAAGAATCAGACATGCCGCTGTGATTATCTCATTTTTTGGTGTGTTGTCACCTTTTTCTATTCATCTCTATTTTTCTGTAACCTCTGTGATATAACCACTGAAGTGTATCAAGAAGTCCTCTTGCTTAGAATTCTTGCTGTTTGTGCCTGATCATAGTTTGGATTTTCAAGGTCTGAGGTGAATCTGCAGGCAGCTATCCTTCGTCATGTCCTGCCTTTCACCACTTGGGAACAGAGTTCAGTGTTACAATGAGTTGAGTTCCTAAAAGTGACTCAGACTTGGCTATAATTTCATTTCATCTCATAAGATATTTGAAGGGCATGCAACTCTTCCACTCCTTTAACAAAACCACTTCCAAAGACGCTGTCAAATACTGTTTTGCAAATGTGAGCAGAGCCTTCTTTAATTTTGCATTTTAAAATACTTGGATTTGCATCATAAGCATCTTGAGCTAATCTGAAAAGGTGAACAATGCACCATCACACAGGATTTCTACATTGATATGATGAGCATGGCCTGCTAAGAGATGGTGTCCAATTTGTGAGAGAAGGACAAAAATGGAGCAAGTAGATTATGTCAACTGCCATGAAGTTGCCATTTAGCAGATACTTCTAGTTGATTATGCAATGTAATAAGAAACATGTTTAATATTTTAATCTAAATGAAATGAAGGCTTTTGTATTTTTTAAACCAGAAATTTGTGCAATGTTTGATCAGTTGACTTTTTAATCTGATTTTAAGACTCTAATTATTCAGATTTATGTTATTCGCAATTTCTTTTCCTGTTCTCCTTGTGTGGGTTTTTCATTATTTTATTTTCATTCTGTTTGTTTTTGGCTTACTGGCAAAGGACGGCGCCACTTTAATAAGTATAAAAAGAAGGGTAGGTTTTTTTAAATTTCTTTTTATTTGTTTTGCAACATCTATTTAGTTCGAAATAGTTACAAAGCTGTAAAGTGGAGTCTTTCTCTAAATTTATTCTAATGGATTTGCTGTTTGCACCACAGTAAGAGTTCCTACCATTGCCATTTTCTTTGTTATGTGTGGGCTATTAATCTCTGTATAAAAAATGTAAAAAGCTGTCAATTATTAGGTAAGTAAGGAATAATTGCTAGAATTAGCAACTCTTGCATTTTTTCAGTTGTTATCTATTTCAGTTGTTTGAGACTCATCTTGCTCTGAGATTTTTCAGAGACTTCTTGCTTGGACAACAGTGCATAAAGTCGTGGTGTTTCATCCATTGAATATACTGCTTGAAACTTCTCTCTGTGTGCCATGTCCAAAATGCTCCCAGTGGCACACAATGTTCTGGGAGTGATTGCAGTGGGGACAACACAAGATTTTGGGGTGCATCCTGCAGAATAGCTCAGTGCCTGGTTCATTGCCATAGATCTCATGGCCCACAGGAATGAATGATGTCCAGCACACGCTGGTAATGTCTAGGAGTGTATTTCCTGTCTGTGTCAGTCAGGGAAACACTATTTGTCATCATAACGTGGCTCGAAATTTTAGGAACTAGAAATAGCTTAAGCAGACAGAAACTGCCTGGACTCTGAAGGAAAAGGTGAGGGGATACTGAATCCCCTTTTTCCTTTGCCTGTCCTGCACAAGGCCATGGCCTCACAGAAGAGATGGGAGCTGAGGTGAGGGAGCGCTTTGGGCCTCCCATGGCCCAGTCAAACTGGGAAATGGGTCTTGAACTATTCAAGTGACTCCCTGCAAATGCAGTAACAGGTTATGCATCAGACAAGTGAGGGAGGGTGATCAAACCTGGTGATGCCATCACCAGATGGGTTTGCAGAGCAAAGAGCTGGAGAGGAACAGCAGTGTAGGAAAAATTCCAGGTTTGTGGCATTATTAAGATAACATCCTGAACAATAATATAAATTAAAGGTGACCTATTGTGGTTAATCATTTACATGCAAAGCAAATGAATAAAAGCAGTGCCTGGTTTATTACCTCAATACAAGTTTAAAGGGAAAGAATGGGAACCAATTGACAGATAAGAAGATACAGGAAAAAATTATGATAATGGAGTGTTATGAACACATCAGCAGTGTGACTGTTGTCAGCTTGGGGGAACACTGTGTAAAGGCAGTTTTGAGGAGGGGTGGTGAAGCAAATAACAGCTTGTGGCTAATGGAGGGCAAATGGGGCCTTCAGAGAGGAGACTGAGCAGAAGAAACAGCTCAAACAAAAAGAAGTTCTGAAATTTGACTTTCAAAAGCATCCTATCCTAAGTCCTAGAAAGGTTGAAGTCAGGATTCAAGCAGTGAGTGGTGTGGGGTGAGGGGTATCTGTAAAGGAAGTTAGAGCATAAAGCTCGTGTTCCATAAGATGAAAGACTTGAAACAAGACTGGGAGAGAAGAGCCACACAGCTGAGAGTTAGATTAATAACAGTATGATTACTGAAGCAGTGTTGGATATAAACATGACTGAAGAAGACTGAATTTATCGATGTGGAGAAAAAGGTGTTTATTTAATGTAGATTTTATTTACTGGAAGCCACGGCAGAATTCTGACCTAGAGATGCAATGCAGAAAAAAGTCTGTAAAACCTCAAAGCCTAAATGTGAGGCAAGAAACCCAAGTCAGACTATGAACCTTAATGAAAGGTAGAATGATAGTCCTTTCCACTTTGGTTGAGTAAGAAGGCAGGGTAGGATTGAGAAGAAGCAAGATAGAGAAAATAAGATAAATCAAAGAAGAAATAACTATTGGTAAGCATTTTAGATGTTCATAATCATAGCATGTATCATCTTACACTGTTCTGTTGGAGGAAGAAAAAAAGTGTGCTTTTCTCTGGAAATGCTGCATTCCTGACTTGTCACCCACACATATCTCACATCCTTTCTTGCAGTTGACAGAATTCAGCATGTTCAGCTTCTCTCTTTGTATCTCTTTCTGGGTGGGTTTGTTTTTGGGTTTTGTGTGTTTATGTGTGTGTGTGTGCCAACTTCTGTGCGTGCTGCAGCAGCAGCACAGCCCTGGCTTGTCACTCAAACCTTCTCTCACAGTGGGTGGAAGTATCATTTTGATACTTGAACAGACAAGGCTGTCTTTGGCAATGCTCCCTTCCAGCAGTTCCCACCTCTCTGACTCAGTACCTTAAAATGCCTTTGTTATAAATTTTCTTCACATTTTCCCAGTCTCATATTTTATTAGCAGGCTATTTTCCTTTCTTGCAAACTGGTCATGTCCTCGGTTGCCTTCCAGTGATTTTTATGTACAGAGCAGTGACTGCCTGCCTGCCCTTGTTTTTCTTAGTTTTATGGAACTGCATTACACTCTAAAAAGGGGCTTGTGCCATTAACTCTGTCTAAAATTAATTACAGAATAAATAAACAGACATGTAACCTACTTTGACAATGACTGACAGTCATTGCTGTCTGTCAGCTGCTAGCTTGCCTGCATGAAATGAGATAGCAGCTTTGATCCAATGTCACGTACACAAGGAGAGCCAACACAAAATCCATCACTGCAACTCTTTCTAATTGGCAATTTAAGCAGGAGCCAAGGGCTGAAGGGGTCACAGGCTGAGTTCTTTCAGATTGTTAGTGGCCATGGCTGCAGAAGGGGCTCGAGGCACACAGGCAGTAGGAGCCATCGTGTCTAGTCTGCAGCTCCCCTCATCAATCCTCATGGATCCTCTTGGAGATTAGAAGTAAGAACAGGGGGCTGGAGAGTCTGGACTCTGGATTTCTACAACAGATACCTTGTTAAATTTGTATTACAGTGCAAGGGATTTAACACCATAACATGTCACTGCTTAGGAATATGTACGTGTCCCTCTGGCACGGTGTAGATTGAACAGGAGGATTAGCAGCACTCAGATTGCTCCCTTTTCTGCACCAGGCTGGAATTGGTGCTCATACCCTCTGCATTCTTTGTAAGGGAATATTTGCAAAGTTGAAATAGAGGCCAGGAGCTGCTTGTAGCATTGGGAATACTTGAGAGAAGGACTTTAAGAATATAGGTTTCAACATGCAAAATATTAGCTTTACCTTTTCTTAAAGTTTATATGGCATCTGCTCATTCCAGCATTGAATTTAAAGGTATTAAGAATTTATCTGCAAAAGATCTTGTCTTGAATCATTTTAAGTGGGGATTGTCCTTTGGTTTAGAAGCACATAGTTTGTTTTTTTGTTATGGTTGGGCCTCTACAGGGCAGCAAAAATGCTTTGAATTTTTTAAAGAAATATGTTTAATATTATTAAATACATCTAACAGTTGCATCTCATGTAGCAATTTATTAGCATGTTTTCTATATTAAACCGCCAGTAAACATACAGGCAAATTTGTGCATGTGAATTACACTGTCGTTTCATATATCTCTGAATTCATGCTGCAGCCAATGAACTTGAAATTAGGTATGATTCCTTTTCTCAAAGACCTTGTAGTATAGTGGTGCAGATTCAGAAGAAGTCAGATTTATTCTGCAGGAGAAAATTTCAGGAAAATCTAAAAGGATTAAGAAAAATAAAAATGGGGAGTACTGACAAATTCGGAAATGAAGAAGAAAATAATTGACAGGAGTCACTGATGCCAGGGATGGACAAAACATGAGAGGTAAAACGTGGACATGTAAGGAATTATAAGCCTCTGATTTCAGCAAGCACTCAGGTATTTTTATGTGGTCATTCACTACCCCACCTGGAGAATCAGAGACCAAAGAGAGCCACAGGCAGTAAGTACTGTAGCTGAGCTGGAACCAAATTTGATTGGCTTAGTATTATAAGAAAGTTTGCTTTGCTTATGTCCAAGATGGAAGGCACGTGGAAACACAGTAAAATCTTATTAATGGATTTTTCTTCAACTGCATTATGTAATATTTTCATACTTAATAAAAACTGGGTACACTTATTTGATCTCTCACAGCTGCCTTTGAAGACTGCTGTATTATCAGTTACTTCTTTTTCTTCCCTTCTTATGCATGTGCAGCACAAACACATCTATTTGCACAAATATTTTCTGTTTCAATTGAGTTCCAATAAGGAGAATATTTCAAAAGGTCCAGAGTGCAGCAAGGAAGTGGACATCCATATAAATACATGCAGGACAAAAAACATTGTGCAGCTTAGTTCTGGCAAGCCAAAAATCTTTTTTCCTTCTAAATACTTCCATTTGTGGCCAAGAATTTCTTTGCTCCCACTCTGCTCTGCTGAGCTGAATTGTGCTCGCTGTGCTGCATGCCTTGTAATTTGTTTTTGAGCTTAATTGGTTACCTTATCTAATTGTGTTGCAATCTAAATTTTGGTTTTACTTTGTTTTGTCTCCCTGGAATTGTAGTGGTGTTTGTTTATTTCATTAAGTTCTAAGGGTTCATCTTGGCAGTTGTGTTGGGATCATCTTGGAGTTCTTGTGATGATGGTGAATGTCATTGAAGCGACTATGATTAAGTAGTATTGTAAATCACATTCTAGAAATACAGCTGTTGTCAGACATCCTTAGACATTTGCCATCCCTGAATAACAGAAACAGCCCTGAATCATAGCTTTAGATTTCAGCATTCATGTCTTTTTTTCACACCTACACTATATCTGGATTTGAAACTGTAATTTAGATATTTTCTATATTTAGTCCTTACTTCAGTAAGATTAAATTCAGTTAACTGTCATCCCCCTTCACTTTCTCAAACAAACAAAAAATCTCTAATTCAAATGTAGAAAAATGTTTAAATATCTGCAGCTAATGTGGAACTGTGCAGTTAAACATGTTATGATTTAACTTTTCTGGTAAATTTAACAAGGCGAATAATAGTAACTAAAATGAGAACAAACCAGCCTGCATTTTAAATACCCTGAACACTGCAGGCTGTAGGTGCAGTCCTGCATCAAGTGCACTGCTGCTTAGCCAGAGCTAAGCCACTACCACAGGAGCAATAGTTTTTACAGCATTCACTGGGAATGGTGTAAAACTTACCAAAAATATTTGAAGAAATATTTCACTTTTTTATTCCTTCTTCTAGAAGCTTAAGTGACTTCATGCTGTTAGTGCTTTTCTGTTAGGGATCACAACACTTATGTTTGGAAGGGAATTTCTGGTGTTTGATATTTGTCTTTACTGCTGCATTTTGTGAGCTTGAAGCATCATCTCTTTGATTCCTCACTGACTCTTTCCACTGAGATAGCAACTGAAACCTCTAGAATAGTTTCGTTTTTCCTTCCTCCGCAGTTTTCCTAGTGATAAAGTTATCAAAACATACGGATGAATATCTACATGCTTGTCTATGACAGTAGCTGATTTCAACATCTGTTGGTTTCCATCTGTTGGTAGGAAGTAAAACTTGTTTCTCTGCGTGGTCTTGTATCTATTCCACTGCTTAAATCCAAAGCAGGAATTTCACAGCTCTGATTCTGTGTTACTCACAGAAAAAGAGTTAGTTTGGTTGCTCTGGGTTATTTCTTCCCTTTTCAAAGGCATAAAAATAAGTGGCAAACTGACGAGTCTCATTCTTCTGTGGTAAATCAGAACCAGAGCAAGGGAATTTTCATTTCCTTGAATGCATTGATGCATGTGAAAAGGAGATTGAACTTTGCTGCTCTTGAGCGATGTAGCAGAGAGGAAGGACCTGATCTGGACTGGTTGCAAACCATGTTCTTTACTGTGTGGGGAACTGCAGTCTTAGCACAGGCAGTGACAGTGGCAGAGCTTCTGCCATGGGGAGAAAGAAACAACCAGGCTGACCAAAAGCTGAATCCAGAATGTACTGCCACAACAAAGTCCTCAAGACATTTGGCTCCTGGCACAGCTAGCTGATTTATCTAGTGTCAGTGCACTCAAATATCCTCTTTGGTCTCCATCTCCAATTCGTGGTTTGTTTCATGCCACTTGAAATTCTCTTTTTTTGTGCAGCTGTGACCTCTCCAGTGAGACAAAACACTGGTTTCTTTCCCTTCACCTGAAGCACTCCAGCATCTTTACTTACGGTCTTTGTTGGTCGTTAGTGAGATTGTCTAAGCTCACATTCACAAAAGCAGTAATGGGGCTTCAGTCCTCTCAATCCACTGTTAAAATAGTTCTGAGGTGTTTGATATTTGCTTAGTTTTGATTTCCTTATTCTTATAGACTGCATTGTTATTCTTACTAAAAGTATTATAGAGGTTAAATAATCAAAATTTACTTGTACCAACTGAGCAACCTCAAAGAGATCATTTTAAAAAATTGCTGTTTCTGTAAATTGGTGCTAGTATGGGAAGACACATTTGTATTTCTTACATAGATTTTTTGTAACAGTTGTTAAGAAATCCAATTATCTAATGGAAATAGATACTTTGTACAATGGTAGAGGAGGGAACAGTGAGTGTTTTCTTTCTGAGGGATAAGTTCGCGCTGAAGGCAGGAGAAGAAATATGACCTTTGTGATAAATTTGGGCCAAAGCAAAAGTTTGCTGCATTCGGAAGAATGTAAATATTAATTGTGCAGTTAATGCTGTCCAGTCACTTCTATAAAAATCATGCCAATTTTTTTGTAGAACAGCTTAAGTACTTATCGATTGAGAACTTCTATAACTCCCAAAATGGAGGCATCCCCATATCTCTACAGGTATTCTAAATGAATTGAATTAATCATAGGCTTAAAAGTCTCTAGTGATCTTTGTTAAGTTTCCTGGGTTTAATTAAAACATCTGTGCTGTTTTAATTTATCGATTCATCCAACTCATATGTCATGTTTTTAACACACCCCAGCATGCTCTGCATCATTTTTAACCCGATTTCCACTTAACTAAAGCAATTAAATTCACCCCGGATTAATTAAAGCATCCATACTTTAGTGCTTAAGTCAGCGTGTGCTGCTTTCCCCCAATGGTTTCTGAATGTCAGAGATTTGACACACCTGATGGGTTTTTTGTCCTTCTGGAAATTCTTCCGTGGGTTTCCTCCTCGCTGGCTAATGTGCAGTTTGGCAGACAGAGCTTGGGAGCTTGGTAGGGCTGGGTTTGGGCAACTGAAGTAGGGAGAGCAGAGCTTGGCTGTGAGAGATTCCCTCTTGCTGCTGACCTGGGGCCTGCCAGGGCAGAGCAGCACTAGTGTTAAACTCTTTGTATTCCTTCTGGGCTCTGTAGGCAAAGCATTTCATGAAGTAACTACTAAACCACCTCATGTCAGTGACAGTTTTTTCATTCTCCTGCTTCTGGGTGAATTTCTGGATGACTTCTGCTTGGAAAAGCACGAGCTCCTAGAGCAACCTGAAAGACTTTGCAGAGCGTTCTAATTGTCACTGTTCTTAAGAACGTTTCAGCTTGATGGGAGTTAGTGGATTTAGTGATCTCTGAAGACTAGTCAAACACCCTTCTTCCTGACTGTGCAAATAGTAGGGTTTTGAGGCACAAAAAGTAGGTGAGAGAAAACACTCTTGGATTCATTCAGTCTCCCATTCCAAAATGATTTTATTAGGCATGACTTTGCTAGGGGTAGAGCAGCTTATCACAAGTAGTATAAAGTTAGCATAAATTAGTAAAAGAGAAACAATATAAACCTTTAAGTGGTCTTAGAAGTTATTTCAGATTTTCATATCCACAAATGAACTTCAGCAAAAATGAATAGGTTTGCAGACAAGTAGTAAAATGTGCAGGCAACAGATTAAAATAGGTTTCAACAGAAAATATGAAGGGAAGTGTTGTCAAACAAAACCATTGTATTTTCAGACTACAACTAAGTAGATTTGTATGTCTTCTAATTTTTTAGAAATGTCTATGTGCAAATACTTGTTGTAACAAGGGATATGATAATTAAGGGCAAATATTTTGTGTATAATGAAACAAAGGATGTCTCAGTACTTTTTTGTTTATAACATTAATATTCTAAGTCTAGAGCCAACATTTTGAACCAAGTCGGCAGCAATTAATTTTTTTTCAATAACTGGGCTGATTTTCTAAAATGCCAATGCTTTTGATTCCTTTGAGTATAGTGATATTGTTGATTTGAAGCCATTTAGATTAAGATTGTTCATACATAAATAGATATGACTTCATATTAGGAGAACAGGAACTCGATTGTAGCTTTCGCAGTGAATCTAAAATTATTTGGGGCTTTGGTAGACAGTTGTAGCATTCAACTCTTGCATCAGTAAAACACATCTTCGCCTGCTTCTTTATTAATCTAATTTGTTCATTGAAGAGAAATTACTGTGTGTAGTCTAAATGCTGCATATGCATCACCAACATAAAGACCAAAACGAGAAAAATGCCAGTACAATGTGACTCTGCTCTCATCTATCAGGTTAGGAACCAGGCAGTTGTACACATTTGTCTTGGCTCTTTCCTCTTTTTCTGTTCCAGTTTGGAGCTGACCTGGAGTGCATTTATAGGCTTCAGATTAGACTGTCAAAAACTGGAATCCATCTTCTTTATATATTGGCAAAATCATGCATAATCTCTCAGCAGTAGCAGCCTAATCTCTGCTAAAAGGAAGTCCAAGTGTGAGGTATTACAGAGTCTGAATTAATTATCCCCTAGAGGAACTGCACCCAGAAGGATGACTGGTAGGGCTTAGTGCTAAGAAGTTTGACCTACATCTGTCTTCAGTTCAATTCCTGGTGGTCAGTGAAAAAAAAAGAACAACTTCAGCTTGATTATGCAAGCGTGGATTTCATTCCTTTCCATAACAAGGAATTTGTGCAATTCCATGTCCAAAGAGCATAGCAAGACTGTCCAAATGAGGTCGGTGAATTTTTATGACTGAAATTTACTTCCTTCTAAACAGGAGCACCTACAGATAAAAATAAATATTTTTCTTAGGTGTGGCAAAATTCTGTACAGTTCAACAAGGGCTGAACATATCTTACATAGGAGTATGAATAGTGTCTCTTCAGAATGTTCTTTTTCTGAATGTGTGTATTTGTTTACAGGGAAGTAAAGCTATAATGGCTGAAATCAAAATTCCATTTCATCCAGGGTTTCAGCTGTGTTGGTGACATACAGCAGATAGCTGAGGAAGAGTAAAAATGTTATTTGTCTGTGTTGCTTCTCCATTAAGTTCTTCTATTTCCAAAGATAGTGTGTGCTAGGACTTTCTACAACAGACAAAGGCTCTTTGTTTTCAGTAGCCTTTGCAGATTTTCATTCCATGAATTTGTCTAAATTCTATGATCAATCACAGAATGTTCTTCCATGAGTTTCAACTTGTCAATTAATCTTGTTGAAATTGTTTGATGGAATAGTCAGCAGTACTCAGACACTGTAGATTATTTCCAAGGGCTTTTGTAGTTCAGTCTTAAGCTCACACTTGGGCCCTCAGTCCTGATTTTCCATACTATTTACATGGTGAACAAACAGCTAAGCTCCTCTCTTTTGCTCACCGTCTTATGATAAGAAGAATGTGGCTTCTGTGCAAGATTGGGGTTTGCAGGCATCATGGATACCCATCATTTTGGCCCTTACCCAAATACCACCCCTTGGAGCAGTTTTGTCGTGGGCACCTCACCAAAAATTTCTAGGGTACACACATTAAAAATGAGATGGGACCAAAAATTTTATTCTTCCTCTGTCATGTTTGAAAATTTACATTTGAGTGTGAAGCTGACCTGTTTGCAAAGTAATAGTATAAGGGCATTTCTTCTGACCTGGTCCAGGACAGGGAAGCAGTGTAGCTGCAAATTCAAAAACCTTTCCAGTCTGCCTGTATTTGTGCCCAGGACTCAAATAATTTTGAAGAGAAATATCCCAATGTCTGTTTTGCAAGGTGGAACTGAAAAAAGTCTGCAGTAGAGAACTGACATCCTAGATCCCAGTGGTACAGGACTCTCTCTGCACCAGAGTAATATTTGCTCTACAGCAAGAGAAATCAAGCCAGAACTCTGCCTTCACATCCTGTTTGGAGCTTCAAGTAGCAGGGGAAGCCTCTCAACCCAGCAGCTGTGTAACTAATCCAAATTCTTCAACAGCCTCCAAGAGCTTATCTCCTCAGATACCCGTTGCTGCTTTCTTGCCATGCTCTAGAAGAACTGCTCTGGTGAGTATGTGTGTGTGAGCACTGGAAGGGGAGTGTAAGGAGTGTGCACACAGACTGCAGCTGAGCTACCCATGGACCAAATGGTGGCTTTTGGTGCCAGACTCTTTGGGAATTATCCCTGGCCATCTTCTCTCCTCATCTGTGTGTAATAGGCTGTTACCAAATCACTTTTCCTCATGCAGCAGGGAATATGAACATAACTCCAAAATGTCCTTTAGAGAGAGAACTTTTAGAGGGATATTTGGCTCGTCTTTTCTGCTCGACTGATGTTCTCAAATATGTGCAGCCTGCAGGACTCAGAGGGGTGTAGTGTTTGTTCATCAGCTGAGCCCCATGTTAAATTTTTTTTTTTAAATTTTGTTCAAATACCACTAAAGGACATAATCCCATAGCCAAAGAAAGTTTAGGGTTAGTAGCTGTTGTGCTTATCCAAACCTCACTCAGGAGATACAGCCTTGGGCCTAAGTTGCCTGAGTGTTGCCATAACTATTCCTGAAGACCTCTGTCCACTTTTTGCCAGGGCTGCTGTGAGATATGCTGTGGACAGGATTTTCTGAGCCTGAGAGAGTTTTCTGAGCCTGGAAGTGACTGATCTGTTCCCAAGGGAAAGTCTTTTGGGAAACATTCTCTTTCAAGGAGTGTTTTTTGTAAATAGGTTTTGGTTCTCAAAACAATGTCACACAGCTGTTCTGAATGGGTTTTTCTCCTGTTCCACCAATGGCACCAGAGATGTGGCTCCTTTGGCCAATCATGTTGACCTGTATGGGAACACCTTATAAAAAGGGTTGCAAAACCTCAAGAATAAAGGCTTTTTCTGCCTCATTGGGATCAAACCTCACTGTTGTGATTTGAATACACTCTTCTATTTTGTGTCCACTAGTGACAATATGCAATCAGTCTCTCCACAGAAATGAGATGGAACTTGGTTGTTTCATTGCATAAACCACCTTTCTTCACATTGCTTTAGCAGCCTTAGAGCAATCAGTTCTGTCCTGGACCAGGGGCCATCCATTTCACATGGGGAAACACAAGCAGATAACAAGAGCTCCGGAATATTCTTGAGGAGTTTGCACATCAGCTGAAGCTGCCAGCATGTAAAATGAGGGTGGACTGGTTTGGGTCTCATTGTGCAGCAATATGATCTAGCAAATAGGCCTAGCAGAACTCTTTTTAGGCTACCTGGTCCTGTTCTCTATAGAAAAGCAGCTTGATTCTTTCTCTTCCTCATGCAGGACAGACTATAGCAAAAACAGTCATGAAGAACTGCTTGTTACAGCAGGGGCAAGCCAGCTCCATATAATAACCTAGACCTTCTTGCATTCTTGCTTACATGTTTCTCCTGCAATCTTAGTGACATGGCAGTCTTGGAAATACTAAACTCTGTCCCAGAATCTCTATAATTTCTTTTATTCTCAAAGTGATATTCCTATAGTTTGTATAGTAATCCCAGCAGAGAATTGTAGATTAAATTGTGGCTCTAAGTTGCAAGTGTCTTAATCTTAACTGTATCCAGTTCATCCCTAAGGTTAAGTGACAGATTCTCTTGTTTGTCCAGAGTCAGTTCTGGTGTCAGTGGCATCGTGACTGCCCTGGCAAACCCCTGAGGGCAGATTGCTGTTCAATTTACAGACAGGCTTCACAAGGACTGAATAGATCCATGAACCACAGCAAGACCTCTGACCTGATAGAAACATGAAGAGAGGAAAGAAAAGCTGTGACTTGGCTTTCAGCTTTTCTTAAATTCCTGAAGCACCATAGCAGAGTCAGGGAGCAGTAAAAAACTGCTCTGGGAGCTCTTTAGCCCAAGACCCAGCGCCACCCAGTAACCTTTCTTCTGCCATGCCAGGCTCTGGAATCCCAGAAGCTGAACCCTGCAAATCCAGGTCAAAAGCAGGAGGTGAGAATGGCTTACCCACAGACAAGTTCCAAATAACAGATACACATCACCTTTAGCTGGACTGCAGTTATCCATTGCTTAATGAGACTTAGGGGCGAAGCAAGAAGAGAAGTGACCTTACTGCAGGTGTCAGGCACAGAATTACAGGTCCAGACCACTCTAGCTAGGTCTAGACTGGTCACAGTTAAGTGGCTTGGATTTTTTTTTGGTTTTGTTTTCTCTTTTTATTTTAACAATGCTTTATTTCAGCTCAGTCTCTCTTTCAAGGGACTGTGCTCTTTAAATAAAGTTAATTGTCTTTATTTGAGGTTTAATGCCAGAGGAGAAGTTTGCAGAACAGAAATCTTTTCAAGAGTTGAGTCAAATGACAAAAGAGTCAAAAAAACAAATGAGTCAAAAAAAACCAACAAAAAGAGCTGTTCCTCTTTTTGTCCATATAACTACTTGAACAAATGTGGTTTGTCCAAGGAAACTGCCTAATGCCCATGGATTCATTTAGCTTTCCTGAGACCTGTTCTTCCCATGCAGCTTTATCACAGCATGGTGAGGAGTTGGGTGGGCAGAGGCAAGTGTGTCCTGGTACAGCAGGGGAATCCACACTGAGAAACCATCAGTAATGACAGCTCTGAGTCTGTGCAGTGCCATGGAGGCATGTAGAGAATTTGCATCCAGCAATATTTACTTCCTTCTGTGGTGGACTTGACCAAAGGGACTGCAGGCTTAAACATTGCGTTAAAGAGCTGAGGAGTGCCTTGTCCTAGAGAGATTTTTTTCTGTTAAAGTGAGTTCCAAATAAAAGACCAGGGTCTCTACAGGGTGTGCAAGATGACACCAAGAAACTTGCCACTCATGATCTCTCCTAGTCTTCAGGACAGGCTGCCTTCTGATTGCTTGCCTAAAATCCTCCATGCCATGCAAAGAGAGCAGGACAGAAAATATTCCCTTTCTTACACTGATTTGAGAAAATGTATCAGTCTCAGCCCAAAACAAGCCTTTAAATCACAGTGAAACTGAGCGTTATGGGCAGAGGAATTGTGCCCCCAGGTCTTCATAGCCAAAAAGTGGAAGAGGTGCCAGGTTGACCCCTTTCTGGCTCACCTGGTGACTTGCAGGAGCAGTAGCTGCACACCTGGGCAGGGAGAGGCCGTGCTGGGAGCTGAGCCAGGCTCCTCAGTGCAGCATGAGGCAAAAGGAGCACTCATGCAGCAGTCGAGCTGCGGATAGCTCAGTGAGTGGTGCATCATGGCAAGGTGTTTGATGCTGAGGTGCAAAAAGATGTAAGATAGACTGTCCTGGAGTGCAATGTGGGGACAATTTGTCTGTAGGGTATTTCAATACAGCTGGCTCAGTACACTTAGCTCTGAAACCAGCTGATAAAAGCAAAACCAGTATAAATTTAGCATTAACTTTTTCATTGAACTCAGTAAAGCACTTGTGAACATGTATCATATCTGAAATGAAAATGTCACTGATGGAAATTATATTTTATTCAAATTTCTGTTCATTTTGCAGTGCATATGAAAGCAACTGGACAAAACTTATAGTAAGAGAGAACAGCAGGAATGCAGTAGAATGAAGTCCTCTTGCTACCAAAGGATGGATCTAAGACATAGGAGCAGTAACAAACCCCAAACTGCAGCATACTGACTTTGATATTGTTCTACTGTAGAAGAAAAATAGGCCAAAAATATTCTATATATATTATATGGCATGCAGCCATGTATCTTTAGTCTTAATTGAAATAATTTATAGCACTCTAAATTTTAGCTAGCATTTCAGGTTAGAAATCTGAATTTTCCTTTTTCTGATCAATTTTTTTCCCCATATCAAATAAGAAAAATCATAAGAAATCTATCCTGAAATGTGTTTTTGTAGCAAATCAATGGGACAGCTAAGATTAATAAGGATTGAAGGACTAAACAATGGAGAAGTTGAATAACTGGACCATTGCACATTTCTTTGTAGGAAATCAATTACTTGGGTTCTTCTTGATGATTTGGGTTAAAGGGATAATAGAAGCCAAGAAGACATTAGGACCTTTTAATGATTAATAGTAGCTTTTGAGTATATTTTTGGCACTGTAAAACCGGGTGTTCATTTCTAATTACTTTGAAAAGGGAAAAGATAGGGAAATACTTTTCTGTCTTTATCAAACTGCATCAGAGAGAAGAGCACAAAAGTGCTCTAAGCTTTTCTCAAAGACTCACTTCATTACTCCCATTTTCTGTTATTTCTCTGTTACAGTCACCATTTCTCTGGCTGGTGACCACACACCCAGTCTTTGACAGGCATGGAAGATCACAGATTGCCATGTTGCCAAGGGTGACATGAGCACATAGGAGCGAATATGACTCAGTGAAACATTGATATGCACCTGGATTTTAATCAACCACTTGTTTCTTTCCATTGCTCTGCATATGTACAACATCTGATTCTTTGCACCCAAGACCTACTGACTACTTTTATTATTCACAGGCATCACTTCATTTGCATAAATGAATATTTGCTCAGAATGTATTACCCCCTTGAGCAATACAGTGGTGAGGGGTAAGGGCTAAAGGTGTTTTCTTGCCAATACACACAGGGTAAGAGCTGTCACTGGGATTCAGAAAAACAAGTTTTAGCAGGGGTACTGGTGGGAAGGTGCATTTGTAGTAGCTGAAATCTTGTGTCGTTCTTGTGTTCAAGATTCTTATACTGAAAACCACTGAAAAAAAGTCTGGGGACATCACATATGTGAAGTGTTATGGCAGAAGAAAGGTGCCATATAAGAAGCTGTTGTGGGGACTGAATTTTTGTGTTCTATCTGAAAATCGGATGTTACCTAGAGAAACAAAGCAATGTCAAACTCAAATCTGTTCACATTACCTCATTAGTTATCCCAAACATTATCAGTATTCTCCAAAGAATAGCAGCTGTATTCTCAGAATGCCCAACACATATTTATTAAATAGCAACCAAATTATTTGGGAAATGAAGAACTGAACCACTAAGAATTCTCAGATGGTTTTCTCCCCCAGTAAATGAATGTATTTGAGTATAAGTGTTTGACAGTGGATTTTTAGTGCACTTCTACACAACTACATGCATGACCCTGTGTGTTGTTTTTCTTTCATTCCGTTTTGCAGCTGCCTGCCCAGTTCTGTGCAGTGGCAATGGTCAGTACTCCAAAGGCACCTGCTTGTGCTACAGTGGCTGGAAAGGTCCAGAATGTGATGTGCCCACCAGCCAGTGCATTGACCCCTCCTGTGGAGGTCATGGTTCCTGCATCGAAGGGAACTGTGTCTGCTCTGTGGGCTATAAAGGAGAAAACTGTGAGGAAGGTAGGATATTTATCTTCTCTGTTGTTATTTTGTTTTCTGGGTTTGGGGGTTATTTGATGGCTAGGAATAAAGGAAAGAATAGGATAAAAATCTAAGCATAAAACTGCTGCAGCAGGTAAAAAAAGGGTAAAAACGTACTCTAACACAATTTTACTGATCTCTCAGAATTCAGGCCTTCTGTATACATTGCTTTGCAACATTAAGATGTCTGCCACAAGTAAACTTGAATAATTCCTTTGTTGAAGAGCAAATAAAAATCTTTTCTTATGGGTTATGTTTGCCAAACAATTTAGATGTGAAAGGCTGAGGAAAAAGGAGCAGTGGAAGACAAAATTATATAGCTTCAACTTCACACAAAGCACATATCAATCACTATTAAGACAGAAACTGATGAAAAATATTTGAAAGACTTGAATATCTATGTTACTTACAGACTTAACGTGGGGCAAATTACTCCTGTTGGCCGCAAACATTTGGGATTAAAGAAAGGTGGATGGCACACAAGAACAATAACTGTCCTTTAAATGCAGAAAAGCTTTTCAGGTTGAAAGTGTTCAATTCCTAGAGTATGTAGAATGCACAAATTTTAAAAAATAACCCATGCAAAACATGGTCATAAAATAAGCTCAATACTGGTTGCATTCACAAGAGTTTTCTGTTAGAATGCACAACGTAAATTTGACTGCTTTTCTTTTTAAAATAGATTACTGTGCTCCGGAGTTTATTAATCCTCCAAAGAGAGAAGCGTTTGAGTACTGAAGGGATAGGGCTGGGATGTCATGCTGTTAGTACTGAGTCTCTCTGGATTATTCTGAATGGGTTGCAGAGCTGTATTGATACTGTGTGTATCAATTTTTATCTTACCCTGTAGTAAACAGCTGTTTCTCCCATCAGAAAACAAAGGGAAGAAAACTGTGGATAAACAAACCACTAGGGGTTTTATTCTCAGGACCACAGTCATCACCTTTAGGTCAAGATCTTGCAATAGTCTGAGTGAGCTTGTGGTAAAAGGAAAAAAAAACCCAACAAACCAAGGATCCTCACTGGTGGGACTGCAATTGTTTGTTCAGTTCGTTCCTGTCACCTTCTTCCACTAAATCATCTCAACACTGGTTATTAGAGCTGTTCTCCAGAATTCAGTTGAAGCCAAAAGTTTTTGCATTGTTTTTAATGGATTGCATTTTAAACCGTATCCAGAAAATGCTGTAATGTCCTTTTTTTCCCCCTTATTGATAGAATTTATAGTTCTCAGTTCACCCTGAATGTGTGATACTAGGAGATATTAAAAAATTATCTGAAATGCCTTGCTTTAAATATCATTCTCATCAAAATCAAAGATAGAAAAGACTGTCTTTAACATGCTCTACAGCTCCCAATCTATTCCCCAGGGATGCAGGACCTCTCTTTCTGGTATTAACTGCAATTGTTTGCTTGGTCTCATTGAGTTTTATACATTACATGGTATGTCCTGTTGTATAAATGCTTGTTATTAGAGAGATTATGGTCAGTAGCCTAAAATTATCTTTGTTTCATTTAATTCAGGAAATTTTACCTTGCAATCCATTCCTCCCTCACTTTGATTGTAATTTCCTTGATTGTACTTGCATGGAATTCTCTCTCTGCTTTCAGTTCTCTAGAATGGCTGTGGTCTGTCTGGGCCATGGATCCCCATGGATCTATCTACCTTGGATCCCCAAACTCCTGTAAGAGAAATAGGCTCCTGTAGTGCTTAATCCATTTTATCCTCAGGTGAATGTTTGGAATGGTGAAGCAAAGACATCAGCAGTTCCAGAGAAGTTTCTAGAGAAAGCCAGTGCAGGCCTTCTTGCAAAGACATTGTGTTAACTCCAGCCAAAATTGGAAACACAACAAAACTGTCAGTCAGCAGAGCTTTTTGGGAGGTGATTGGCTATGTGAGATGAAAGGATATACATCATTTAATCAGCTCTGTGCTTGGAAGGATACATCTCTTCCTAAAAAGATAAATGGATTACAAAGGCAGGGGGTATCGATTGCAAACTTGGAAGGGGCCAATACCATGACAAGAAAGGTTAAAGCAACCTTTTGCATATATGATTGGGCAATAAATAAGTCAATGAATTAATCTGCAAATAAATAAAAATCAACCACCATGTTTCTACTCTAAAATTCCATTTCTTTTGTACATATTTCTCGTGTTAGTTCGAGTGCTATGGGAGAAAGGGTACCCTATGAAATGGTGTCTTTCTAATTAATCATCTAGTCTTAGTTAAAGTTTTTAGCATGAATAGAAATTTTGCACATTTAATGGTAGAATGATAGAAATAATACTTCTGTATTTATATATAATATATGAAATATCCTCTATTGATTTGAACACCCAAAAGGAATGGCAAAGGTTGATTCATTTGCCATTTTCCAACTAGGATATCGAATTAGAATAAGTGGGTCAGCAATTTTTTTTTTCTTCCCAATAGCTCTTTATTTCTGATACTCATCATGGTTATATTGTTCAAACAATTTACCTGAAATGAAAGTGACACCAAAATCAATATTTTTGATGCAGAATTTTTGCAGCATAAACACTGTTTTTCTATTAACAAATTTGCACAGAAGATGAAGTGGGGTATTTGTCAGGCTTCATTCAGTCTGCTTTGGGGAGACACAAGTGAAATTGCTAAATTAGGTTAAGTTAAGGCTGGTTTTCTTGTCACTTCCCTGGTCGAGTCATTTTTCAATGACATTTAACTTCGTGAGTGTAATTCATGGCTCTTTGGGGACTTCATGGTACATATTGTTTGGAAAACTCCTTGACCTCCTTTTTTGTCCTTAAGGATATAAATTGCTTTCAGTACCTTTTTTTGTCAAATCTACAGAGGGCCCAATACTAAATGAGCTCTAATGATCTGAGCTGCCAGGGGGCTGTGAGTTCCCAGCCTAAGGTGCTTGCTAAGGCGCGTTCTCCTTTGTTTAAACACCAAAGATGGTCCATTTATAAATCCTGATTAAATACCATTGTAAACCCTGCTACACCTCAGGGCCAGAACCTCTGCAACACAAGTCAGTGCAGTTCTATTGCAGGTAATCACATTATGCTAATTTCAGCAGTGAGGATCTGGCCTGAGATGATAACTCTGGGCATGTATTAAAATAGAACAAGATTGGAGCTCAGAGTAAAAACTCTCCTCAGTTTAAACTTTGAAAGCTACTACTTACCCAGATGATAGAACAAAATAGCTATGAAGCACATTTGTCTAGAACAAAGGACAAAGGTGTTTAGTGTGTTATCCTGTAAAACAAGGAAGATTGAGGGCTTAGGGGCATTGATAGGCTCATTCTGTAGAAATAAATCAGAGCTGCATGAGCACTGTAATTCGGGATAGAGGGAAGACAGTTAATTTATGTAGCAGAAGGTGGTGTTTTTCATATGCTTCACATTCCTTTCATTAGTGCTTTCATTTGAGAAGGAAGATGATACATTCCTGACAAGGAGAGTACATTATGACTTATCATTATCTCCTAAAGTTAGCTGTCCTATAACAATGTTACACACATACTACCCGTCTACATTTTCTGTTAAAATGTATATTCTAAAGAAAACCAGAATAGACCAAATGTGGGAGGGGAAGTAACCTTCATCCTTAAAGTAGATTGGCCTAAGTTTTTTGTGTACTTTACTTCTTTATTCAATCAGACTCTTTTATCACAGCTCTGTATCCATTGAGTTCACAGAAATTGTATAAAAGATGCATTGTAAACTTCAGACAAGTTACAATTTGGCTAAGCACAAGGAAGGATTAACAATACAGGACAAGCACTCTGTGTCATTTAAAACAGTTTATGAATTTATCAACTTTGAGGTGAATTACAAACCAGTCTTGGTTTACCTATAAATATGAAATTGCATTATAATTTTATCCGTTTCCAATTAACTCAGCTTTAAATCTTAAAGAAAAAAAAAAAACCAAAACTATAGCAAATACCATCATTAAAATGAAAATCTTGTAAGAAATTTTACAGTAACTTATTCCTGTACTACTGTATTCTGATAACTTATTTTACTGCATCTCTAAATGTGCCTGTCTCAATCCTCTGCCAGTATCTAATCTATATACTTGCTTTAAATGCTCTACAACTAACTAAAATAGTTTGATAAGGCTCTGTGTTTATAGAAAAGTTGAGATCTGAAAGAGTTCACATATTGTTCGCATCAGGTGGAGTGAAAATGTCTCTGCCTTAATTTAGAAGGATCAGTTTGGAAGAGATGAGAGATAAATCACTTTCATTATAAACTCTGATCTTCCTGGAGCAGCGAGAGAGAATGCAAATCACTCTTGGTCCTACTGTTGTGAGCTAATATATACCAGTCATGAGATGAATTCAAGTTATTTAAGACATGAATTTGACCTTGGCCTTCAATTCCACAGCAAAAGGCACTTGGAAAAGCCTCCATGTGGATATTGGCAGTAAAGCATAGTATTATGCAGGTTCATGATAGAAGATAAAAATTTGGAAACTCATAATGTTACTGATAAAGTTTATTTGAAAGACAGCTTGTAACATTCCTTTATAGGACTGAAATAGCAACTGAAATGTCATTGCATCATTTTCCATCATAACTATTTTCACTTTGTTGTTTCTGGGTTGGAATCCATATCTCTATCTGGTTTTACTTCTTAAAGAGAAAAAATCTGCTGGTTTAGAATATGGGTTGAAGTAACCAGCACTCACTCTCGGTTTCACATCTCAGCTACTAACGGACCATGGATCAAACATTCAGGAGTGCCTGAATGATTAGGAGTCTAAATGAAGCTGAAAGACACTGACATTTTGACTTCTATGTACTTGAAGTGGTGTCCTAATGTTCAAACAGTGTTCCAACATTTCAGTAGCAATAATAGCAGTTTTTTATAAAGATACTCCAAGTTATAAGTCCTTTAAAACTGCAAATTATGAACTTATTTTGTAGCTGAAATACAGTACATGGGTCATTGGAGCTTCAATGTATTTCAGAAGAAACGTCCACAGGTTTAGGTGTGGAACTCTTGAGTATATATAGATATTTAAGTGCTATTTTTAAGCCTTCATACTTCACCACCACAGCACTCCTGCAGTAAACTGTCATTGCACAGCCAAACCCCGCTTGATTTATTTAATGTAAACCATAAATTGCTTCACTTTCCCAATCTCAGACCAGCAATTAATATGACTCAGAGAACGACCTCGATTTGCTTTACTCATCAGCGTGGCACAGACTTTGCGGAGCAGGGTTCCCAAGCAGCCCTGGTGCCAAGCGGCGTTTCTGTACGCGGCTTTTCTTTCCTCCCGCAGTGGATTGCTTGGACCCGACGTGCTCCAACCACGGCGTGTGTGTGAACGGGGAATGTCTCTGCAGCCCAGGCTGGGGAGGAATGAACTGCGAGCTGCCCAGAGCCCAGTGCCCCGACCAGTGCAGCGGGCACGGCTCCTACCTGGCTGACACGGGGCTCTGCAGCTGTGACCCCAACTGGATGGGCCCCGACTGCTCTGTCGGTAAGAAAAAGAGTTTTTTCTCACCTTGCAATTGTGTTGCTGTTTTGTTAAAATGTTATTACCCATGGCAAGTTTGAAATGCAAGTGTAATTTGGAAAGTTGTCTTTGTTACGCAACTGGGCTTGATTAATTTTCTTGGGATTTTCTTCTCTCTGTATGTATGTTCATGGGATTCTTAATTTGGTGCTGTGAGGTGGGTGCACGTTAGGAGTTTGTGTTTTGTTCTAACACTGATTCTCTTTTAGACTGAAAAAGTTACATAAGTGTACTTCTGTTTCCCAACTGTAAATGAAAATGTCCATCATTTATGGGAAAAAAATTTTGCTTTTACATTGTCAGTTGAACCTTGAGATAGTCCTGTAGGTCAAAAACCAAGTCTCTCAAAACCATATTTACATTTTTCACAGTTATTCAGTTGTTTCCTAAGGTTAATCAGCTGGAATACCCCACCAGTGACATGAATATCAAGATGTGTTTTCTGCTTTATTGATAAGCAGTCAGAAAAGTTCAAGAATGAGTTTTGCTGCCACTTTTTTGGTGATGCATGGGGGAAAAGACCCTTCTGCTTATCTGCTACTTCAGCTGGCAGAGAGCAGTAGAATTTTTGGAGTGAGACCCCAGATAACTGACCTTGTTAGTAATAGGAATCCAAAGTCTCTCCTTGGAAAGTGACTTTCACCCATCATTCTAAATGGCCCTGAATTGCTGCCGTTCTCTGCCAAATGAGTTTTAGGTGAGTTTCAGTCTCAATTCTTAGCAAATCAATATCTGTCAAAATCACCTGAGGTCCAGGTCTGAGTAAAGCAGAGCCACCTGCTCCCCTCTGCTGTTGGGGACAGCACCTCTGACATGTGTTTGTATCTGCATGGATGCAGCTCTGCAGCTCTGTCTGGCGTACATTAGCAGATTTTTTTAAACTGGTGCCTTGGAGTGGCTATCTAGCATGGAGGCTGGACAAGGTTAAGAGAATAATGTGGTATTTATTAAAAGTCTTCTAGAGATGCATCTTGGGCAGTCAGAAGCATCTGAGGGGCTACACCCAAGCTGGACAATGGTCATGAGTTCTTCAGACAATTTTAAGTTTTGTCTATTTACATATCAGGGGTTAATCCTCCAATTACAGCTTCAGGTAATTAATTCATTTACTCCCAGTTTGCTCCCCTCAAATTCACTTTTGTTTGTACTTTTCGGGGCCTGAGGCTGTAGGGTGTCCTTGAGTTTCAGGTATAGACAGCAGAGACAGCAGCTAACACTCTATATGGACTTTAATGTACTAATGCAGTACAGGATTTGAAACATATAAAGGCTAAAATCCTAAGGCATCAAAACCACTTCTAATTTAACAAAAATTAAATGCCGGTTTTCATCAGAACGTGAGCAGGCCAGCTTTTGAGAGGCTGCAGTTTTGAGCAGAGGTGCTGCTGCAGTGCTCCCTTTCCCTGGAGGCTGGCTGTGACTCTGTTCTCTCTCCTAGAAGTGTGCTCCGTGGACTGCGGCACCCACGGCGTGTGCATCGGCGGGGCCTGTCGCTGCGAGGAGGGCTGGACAGGAGCGGGCTGTGACCAGCGAGTGTGCCACCCCCGCTGCACAGAGCACGGGACTTGTAAAGATGGGAAGTGTGAATGCAGAGAGGGCTGGAATGGGGAGCACTGCACCATTGGTAGGCAAACGACAGGCACCGAAACAGGCACATATTGCTTTCTTTTCATAAATCGTAGAGACATAGTTACTGTCGTGGACTGTAATGGGCTGTTCCCTTAAGGACCCAAGTGCTCTCAGATATTAACCCTGACTCAAATTGTGTTGGGGGAAATGCAGGTAGGCTTTTGGAATCATTTCGTTTTGGTTTATAGAGAAAAAAAACAAAAACAACACAACAAATTCCACATCAGTGAGTAAACATGTAACAAATGGTACCATGTGTGATGTCAGCAAATACAACCCATGTACTATGGATGATATCTCAGTACCATCTGAGCCTGAATGATTTTTTAAACTTAACTAAGCATTCCTTTGTGTGAATGGCCTCTTTTTAAATTTCCTGGTCTGATGCTTCAGTGCTCTCCTGCTGCTGTACATCACAAGTGAAACACACCCCCAGCAGCAGCACCCAGAGCAGGGGCGAGTGCTGGGGCAATGTCTGTTCCTGGTACAGGAGCAGCTCCCTGGAATTCTCCCATGCTGTGCTGGGAGAATTGGCCTTCAATTCCACAGCAAAAGGCACTTGGCAAAGCCTCCATTTGATATTAATACCTGTGGCCCTGGTATTTGCAGAGACTGTGCCAGCATGGGCTGCTGTGAGCCCCTTCTCTGAGAGCCTGCAGCTCTCTGCAGCATCAGCATCACAATCTCAGCTGGGCTCTGTCAGCCTGGGAAGTTCAAAAAGGTCATCCTTACGCCAAAGCAATGATGTTCCATCCTCTTAATTACCGTGCTTGAAAATTTACTCTGAAGAGGAATTAATTGTTCCTAAGTGAAGTTCATTATTTTGTCTCTACAAGCAGTCAGGCAATCTATTTGGATTGTTTTGAAAAGTTACTCAAAACAAATGAAAAAACTGTTATTTTCTCTGAGCTATAATCAAAAATGGGAAATTCTCATTCGTCATATCCCTTCTGAGAAGTCTGAGCAGATTTATCTGAAACAAGAGTATCCCATCTACTGAGACTGGCAAGTGTGCTTTTCTCCAGAGAATTTTTGGAGAACTGTCAAGTATGCCTTAGAAGAAGTCTAGTGAGTCCAAATCCAAAGTCATGTTGTTTTCATTATCTTAAGGTGGTGAATTTAAGAAAGAAAAGGTTTGAGATTTTCATGGCAGTCAGGGACCCTAATGGGACAGTCCTATTACAAGTGAATTGTTATTTCTTTACTTAAACGTATGGTGAGATTCTTGCATCCCTCAAGCTGTTTTTCTTTTTCATTCCCCTCTGATTTCTCTTTGGATATACAAACCATTTCCAATATACACATGAGTTGGAAACTAAAAGTATGCTCCTATTGGAGAGATTAAAAAATAAATAAATAAAAATTGATAAATATTTTTAGGGCATATCCTTTGATGTTGTGGTGCTGCATGCTTCTGCCACACTGTGCTAATATGATTTAAATCAAAGCTTTTATGACTGAACACTTTGTGACCAGCACAGATGCAGAGTGTTTTTTCATAATTGCTTTCAAACTTCCATCATATCAACATACCTCTGCTAGATTAATACAGGCATTTTGTTTTCAAAGTTCTTCCCAGATCTTTACAAAATGCCTCGTATATAATTTTTTCATTAAATCCTTTAATAATTGCTTATTTCAGAAGTTGATGCTTCGTACAAAATTTGTTTTGCTTTATAATCTCTTAGTAATGTGCCGATGTTTAGAAGTAATTAGTGTATGTAAAGTCTTCATTACTGTGCAGACAAAAAGATGCCTTTTACCAAGATCTCAAAAGTGCTGAAAATTGCAAGCTGAACTAGTGAACTCTGAAGTGAGATTTTAAGTCTAATTTTTAGAGGTTTGAACTAGCTATCTTCCTTATCATTGATGTATATAATCAATTCTTTCCAGAGGAAGGGTGATACTTCTAAAGTGATTAAAATATGCGTAAGCTTTTTTTGTTTGGTGTATATTACACAGATTTCCTTGAAACTTATTATGGTCCTGCCTGTGGCAAAGATGAGATTAGTGCAAAAAATTCAGGTATGCCCTTCTAGTTAGCATGGATGAAATTTGTGCAGTCAGAAGTTGTCTGTTGCATGCACACAGATATTCTTGTGACAGGCCTGCCATTAGTACGAATTTTCACATGGTCATGTCCTGAGGCCATTTGCAGAAGCACAAAGGCTGATAGCAGGAAGGGGATTGAGTTCAGAGGGATAACTCAGTGTGACCCCACTGGTTCATGTAACATGGAGCTGAAACACAGAGTTCAGAGGAAGAGGATGGTAAAAGTGATTTTTGTCGGTATTGCTACAAAACTTCTAGACGTTACCCCTGGAAAATTTGTGCCTAGAGTGAATTGATACTTTGGTGCAACTATGAGTTGCTCAAGATGTTTTAAACGTTGGTGTGAAGAGCTAAAGTGCACTTAAATTTTACAGAAACTCACCGTCATTTAGAGTACTGTCTTTATGCTCTCATTTTCAGCTGAAAGTTTGACACACCATTTAATGTCAGAATTACTGAGGTGTGTCTGCCTAAAAAGATGCCACAAATTATTCCTTTCTGGAAGGTACCTGACAAACTGCACAGTCTGTTTGTCCTAAGGCACAAAATGCAAATCCTGTACTCTGAATTTCCATTTTTGCTACACCTGCTCTGAAATGAAGTGAGCAGAAAAACTTGCTTTGATTCCAGTGACTTTAGGCCAAGTCCACTTAGAGCAAATTGATCTGTGAGAAAGAAAAGGAGATTTCTATATACAAACCATTTTCTGTTGTTTGTATGTCTTTACCAGTTTCTTTGTGCTATATTTACATGGCAGTGGAAAAGGAATCATCATAGCAACCTGCAGGTATCCAAGTTCATTCAGGATATTTTATTCTATTTAATATCAAATTAGGCTTTAATAGATGCTTGACAGAATATACACTTCTTGTCATTTCATTGTTGAGTATCTCAGCTCAAAAGTTTAATAGAACTGCATTTTTTTCTCCCTGAATTACCTGGTTTAAGAAAAGCACTCAGAAAATCTTCCCAGAACAGCAGTGTGAGCTCAGTGTTAGCACAGTGTTTGTGCAAAGCAGCTTTTCCTTGTGTGCAGTAGAATTATGTGATAGAATCAATGCAAATAAAAATGCATGCATGTTCCAAGTCACACAGATTTTGATAAATCTATATCCAAATAATATAAAAGTGAAAGGAATGGGTGTCTGGTCTTTCTCAGCTGCTGTTCAAAGCAGAGCAGAACTTCAGTTCACTTTGCTACTTCAGGTAAGAAAAGAAATTGCTTACTGGAGTGGTGATAAGGAAAATTAATCTTTTCCTAGTGCAAAAATAGACCTGTCAGGATATGTTTATTAAGTGATTACTATTCATTGATTGCAATTATGGAGGAAGTTATAACTAAATAATAGAGGGTAATCTAGATGAAAAAAATATTGGAAAACTAATAACAGTGAAAGAAAGGTATAGAAGTTGTTAATCTTGAACCCATTTCATGACAGAAATTTAAGATGGAGGATTTAGCTTTTCCTTGAATCATCTGAATGTTGTTAAAGCATGCTGTTATAAAACAGATCTGTTACTTTCACTGAAAATAATATCTGGATGTTTAAAACTGTTGTTTTTAAGTGCTTGCAGAGGATGTTCTGCATATAAACTGTTAAGATAGTATTCCAAGGACAGTGTGATATATATGGAGATCTTATGAAACAGTTAGAAATACCATTTTAAAAGTGTAATTCCATCTGTAATTCAGATCCCTGGAGCATGGACTCTGATTAAGTTATTGGTAAAAACTCCCTGGGAGACCAGTGAAAGCAGGATTTAATCCTAAATATTTACAAGTAAAATTTAAATGTCTGCAAATGGATCTTTTAAGGTGAGCTCTGACCAGAAGGTGATATATGAGGTTGTCTTTGTGGCTGCCTGTCATATTCCCAAGCCTTGCTCTTGTCTGCTCATGTCCTCCATTAGATGTAGATTAAGCACTCCTTTTCAGACAGAAAGTGGGAAAAGATTGCACTCAAGGCTATTTGGTAATATGGGTACTTTGCTGCAGATTTTGATCCAGACAGTTCTTATATTTTATGTTCTTTTTTTAAATTTTTTGCTGCAAGTGAGCTATACCCCTGGTACAGACATTGAAGCTGAGCCTCCACCTGCCTGCCTGCCTGCCAAAACACAAACAGGGGATGAGTCTATCTCTTCAGGCTCTGCTAGGTTCATTCAGCTTAGAAAAGACCCTTAAGATCATTGAGTCCAGCCATAAACCTCACACTGTTCTGGCCTTGGTACTGCTTTCTGAAATCTGACTCCAGAGCTGCGGATCAGCAGCTGTGTCCTTGGCCTTTGTACTAAAACTGTCAAAACTATAGAACAAGTTCCTTAGTAAAGAAGGAATTTGGGAGTCTGTATTAGCTCTGCATCTTCTGTGTTTTCAAGGCCTTGAATAAAGGAGAAAGATTTGAAAAAAAAGCCATGATTCAGTCACCTACATGGTGGAAATTAACCTAATATTTTCAAATGCATAAAAATGTACAGGGAAAAGAAAGAAATCTGTTTCAGGACGATTACGAAATTTAAGTTACAGTACAAGATATTTCTGTTAGGGAAAAACGTGTTACCGGTAAATGAAAAACTGAAGGAGATGTTGTCCAAGCAAGTTGTGAATTCCTCATCAATGGAGTTTTTAGACATCATTTAGAAAACACTTGTCAGGACTAACAGAGGTAATTCAACCTGCCCTGGGGCAGCAGGTTCACCAAAAATCATTGAACTCTATAAGCTCTCTTCCAGTCTCATATTAAATGAGCTTGTGAGGAAGCATTCCTTCTAATGACTTTATTTTTAATGGCCTGCCTTAAGAGTTGGACTGACAGTCCCTTTAGGAATCCAGTGGCACTGTTGGAAGTACAATTGATAATTTATCCAGCCAGGGAGACTAATCTATGTGTTCTGTATTTTCAGAACAATGGGTTGTCAATGTGGATATTGAGCCACTCTGAAACATCCAAACAAACTCACATCCAGTAGGTAAATACTTTAAATGCTCTCTCTTTAAAGGTGAACGCTGTGTGGACCATGTTCCACCTCTGATTTTAAGAAAAAAATTGTTTACTAAAAACTTTTCCCCCTGAGTGCTTTGGGATGACTTTTCCAGCTTCTAGACAGGTTTATATTTTCTGTCAGCTGGATGAAATACCACAAGTAAAGTGTAAAGATTTGGTTCTTTACCTTATCATGCACTCCATAATCAATAGAAACATTAATAATGTGGCATTGTGTTATCTTTGGATATAGCAAGATATTTTGGTCCCATGATAATGCTCTTTGTGTCAGAGATTTTTTTTTCCTCGACTGCTGATTTCTCTTGTTGTAATTACAACGGTAATGATTCAAAGATGAGGCAATTTTCAGGAGAGAGGGAAGGTGTGTGGGAGGAGGCAGTGGAAAGCCATCGTATCTGACAAAGAGCAATTTAGAAGGAGCCAGATATGTTAGACTTCTTCAATGGATTTCTAACTTAAAATTAATCTGTAACAGTTTATAACCTATAAAGGCATAAAAAACCCTCTAACAACGGTGACAGGAATTTAGATTGCACTCTTGGAGGAGGGAGGAACACATTTTCTTCATTTTATTTGAAAAATGCTTAGAATATTTAAGTAATGACCACTTTGCATTACTGCTGACACAGAAATATGTTGGTAATATATATATATGATGACATGACCAAAAATGCTCAAGATGTTGGCTGTTCCTGAATGTGCAGATTCCAGTTCATCACCTGGATCTGTTTTTATACCTGGAAGCTAGTTTCTCATGGTGCAGCCTTTTGGGTACGTGTTGCCAAGCATTTATTGCAGTTTGAATTGTTCCCCCTCTGCCTCTTCAGCAAAGCAGAGGAGCCGCAGGTATCTCATGAGGCAACCCGAGAGATTCTCAATTATTTCTGTCACTCACTGCACATCATTCACATGTTCACTTCCATCATTCAAACACAGAGAGACTGAAAAGGCAGAAGTCTTCCTTATAAGGTGGAATTTTGGAAACATATGTCATGTTTTATAACCAAAGCCAAGGAAATGCACTCATCTCTTACATAAATAAAAGCTCATCTAGTCAAACATCTCTATGCTTCAGTAAAGGTGTGAGTTCCTGGTAAATAAATACCTGGTAAATAAATCTCTTCCTGAAAATCTGATGATTCTTATCTATCCCAGCTACATTTGCTATTGAGATGCTTTGTTGACTGCTTCATCTTTGCTATCTTTTATTTCACCTCCAAGACTTCTGAATAAAATCTCTTGGCTGCAGAGTCCCCAGATTCCATACTAGGTAGATGGCTCTTGCTTGGGATTTCTGCTTCTGGTTTGTAACTTTGCAAATTCCTATGCCAAAAACTGAAATACACCAGCTACTTTTGTAGATCAGGGATGAGAAAACTTTTTAAATAGTTTCTGTGGCACCAAGGAATCCAGAATTACAATATGCATCCACTTAATTTTATCATAGCCAAGCAAGGCAGCTGATTATGAATACTTGGAAGCCTTCTGTGTAGAAATTTATGTATAGTGAGAGTGGTTTTTCTTTCAAGGAGTTTAGGAATAGAATTCCTTCTTGTTTGCAGGATTTACAGGGGGCAGTTGGGGTTTTTTTGGCTGAAAGGCAAGCTTATTCATGAGGAAGAACTTTCCTCTTTGCATTCTTTGCTTAGGGCTTCCTGTAAATGATTGAAACATGTCACAGTTCAGTGTCAGAATACTTGAGTAGCTTTTTTCTTTCTCTTTATAGAGGATATTTGTGGAACATGACCTTATTTCTTTCCTTTCTAGCCCAAAAAATTTAATGAGTATGTTTTCAGCTAAACTTCCTGCGTTTTGTCTGGTACTTCAAAGGTGCACCCAGAAGATACTGGTGAATAGTTTCCCAAACTAAAACCACATTTCTTTTTTCTCCTTTTGGAGGGGCTTCTACATGAGTTATATTGATTTTTTGGCCAATTCTTGAACTCTTAAAAGACCACAAAAAGGGAGGGAGGGCAATCAGTCAGGGAGCTGATCTAACTTTTGAAAGGGCAGAGCCGATTATGCTGTTCATAGCAGTATTCCCAGAGCCAATCTTCACCTGCAGATAATATTTTCTGTATTATTTTGTACCCTGTGGTGTCAAGCAGAGCTTCAGCAAGTGAGTGAATTACACGATGCTGCTGGAAACAAAACAACAAAGCCACTGGAATGCTTGTGAGAGGTCAGTGCCATGGATTGTATAGAGACAGAAAGGCAGAACTGGATCTTGAGAAATAGATGTGTATGTACATATATATAATATTTATACTTACTAAGAAAAAAAACCAAGAGACCAATACCTGTCCAGCCTTTTGAGACCTACTGTTCATATTCCTTTTTCTTGATCACTGACATTCTTGCTTATAAATTCTTAAGGTATCGTTCTTGCATCTTCAGTATCGGTTTCACATAATCTTTCATACTTGAAGATGCAAATAAAGTCAAATATGTTTTGCCTGACTACTGCAAACTCTGTGGAATAATATTTCAGATGCAAAGCTTTGCAAAGGGCTTTTTATTTTTTTTCCAGCTTCTTGCCAATTAAGTATCAAATTAACAGTAGGATGCATTAGAATTTAGAGACTTGTCTTCCTAAGATATTTGATGCTTTTGAAATTCTCTACTCAATATTTTCCTAGTTTAATGTTGCATTAAAAATATTAATGTCAGAAATAAAAAGGAAAAAATGGTCTCTGTAGCACTCTGAGGTGTCAGTTCAGGATTTTGCTGTGTGATCTATTTAGGGCTTCGGGGGAAAATGAAACTATTGAAAGGCTTCTCTTTAAGCTGCCAGTTCTCTCTTGTGCAGTAACTACTCACTGAGGATGAATACACACTGATGCTGAATATTGATATGTCCTTCTTTCACTAAAAGCCCTTACTTAGACAGTTTTTTAACAGATCTTAAGGAATGAATATGGGGACTTGTTCAGAGCACAAGTTACGAGGTATCATGAGCCATTCTTATTGAAGAAAGTTTTTACAAAATTTATGTTATCCAGCTCTTTTCTCTTGTTCAGTCTTTCTTTCCATCCCTGTTCTGACCTGCTTCTGAAATGCTCAGTAGGATAACGATGCTTCTGGAGATTATTCCTGTGTGTAGCCTCAGCCTATTTCATTTTACATATAGCTTTTCTATACATATAAAAGGAAGCAAAGTTTGCTGTCCAACAGAAATCATCATATAATATATCTCATTTGCCTGAAGAAATTACAAATGTAATTTGGGTTACTGAAATGTAAGAGCTGAATACAAACTTGTAAAGGCATTTGGGTTTGATGTTTTAGTCCATGTTCATCTTTTCATGTTGAAAGTGAAAATAATTGAAATAATCCTGAAGTTACTATTATCTGATTTATAGCTTCCAAGAAATTCTGACCAGCTGAGTAGATTTCTACAATTTCTAGCACATTCTACTGTTGTGTTTTCAGTGATGTAGTGTTGATTGACATATCACTGTCCCTCTCAGGCTGTCTGTTGTCTTCAAAACACATCCATGCTGGGCTGGATGGAGACAAAGCAGTGTTGGGGTCTCATTAATCAGCAGTTCAGAGCCATGCTGCTGAAAGCCAAAGGAAAAGCAGGACATGATATATTAAGGTTGCTGTGTTTGTCATCATCCCCTCTTCATTCACTAACAGGATTATCACAGCCCAGCTGTTCCCTGAGGATTTTCAACTCTGAGAGCTGACCCTGAGCACTGCACACTTAAATATTTCACTCCATAAAAGTACCTCTCTTAAACAGTTTAGCACTTTTCATGGAAAAGAAGAAAGTTTGCTTTCACGAAGGCTTTGCTGTGGCACGGATCAGAACATTATCCTTCATGAAAATGTAGGCAGGGGAGACGTGGCTGTCTGCTTATCCATGTAAAGCTCTTCTCCCTCTTGCTCTACTACACTTAAAAGATATTTTTACTCCTGACTCCTGACTGAGATCAGCCAGTTGTGTGGCCCATGAGTGATGTCTGACATCTGGGATGGATTTTCTTGTGGCAGCTCTCTGGTTTTTGGGAGCTGGGCCACAAGTCCCAGATGTTCAAGTGTCAAACCTCAGTCTCTGGGTTCTCTCAAACATGGTTTGCAAAGCAGCCCCCAAGTCCTGCCCACCTCACTTGCACTTCCTCTGCTCCACAGTGCCTCTTCAAAGGGTATCCTGCATTCTGGAACTAGGGAGCCATAATTTTGACAAACAACCATTCCAACCAACTAGGTTTATTGGGTTTTTTCCTAATCCCATTGTATTTTCAGTTTCTATTTGCAGTTTTTAACATGTCAGTGCAAAGCAGCTTGATCAAACTCAGCATCAATAAAAATGCTTTTAAAATGATGTAAAACAAGATACCATCAAAATAGCTGCAAGAAAAGGTTTGGATATTTCTTTTTAAATGTTCTGGCTTGATTAGGGTAGATTGAACTACGTGAGCTAGTAGTTAATTCTTCATATATTTGAAAAGTATAAACACTTCTAACATTTTAGTATGTTTTTACATGAACCCATATAAAGATGAATTTCTTCTCTATTTAATTATAGAATTTCAGATGAGTATTTTTTTAGGTAGATGTTGGAAGACAAAAGTTATTCAAGAGTTTGAAAAATAAGATTCATAGTTCATCTAAACCATATGTGTTTTAATTTTCCTTCAAATAGTTTTTCATAGCATTGAATAACTGAGCTAAAGAACCATGGTACATCAAGGTGCAGTCCCTGTTCTGAAGAGAATTAGTTGGGATAATAGCTTTGATATCTAAGAAGTAAATATAATGATGTAATTGTGATTAAAACCATTCTTCTTAATTAAAAACTAAATCAGCTTATAGTGGAAGATATTACTAGGTTGCTAGGTTGTGGTTTTGGTTAGAAGCAATACTAAGAGGACAATTATCCAAAAGCAAAAATTAACAGCAACAACAAATCTGTTCAGGAATAGCATTTTTTGCCTGGATCATGGTGGTTTATTGATTTTGAAAGTGGTGCTGCTTCAAATACTGTGATTTTCCAATTGCTAGGAATCAAAAGGCATTGCTGAGTTTCTTGTGGGAAGAGCTCTTCAAGAACAGCACTGCAGCTATTTTTGTAAATTCAGCATGTACAAACACAAACCCATAAATGTCCCAGAAGATGCTGATTCTCCTAAAAGCAGAGACACATTAGTACAGATGAGAGAACCGACTTTTCATTTTAACCACCTGGGAATTCCAGAGAGCAGAACTCAGTCCCTAATGTAGCATGTTGGCATCCACCTTTCAGCACAGTTTAAATATAAACTGATCTGACTGCTTTCCATTTCATAAAGCAAGGTAAAATGTGTGTATACTGGGTTACAGAGCTCTTATCTCTCAAACTAAGAGGAATTAGCATTATAGCATTCAGTCCTACAATGGAAGATATGTGCTCAGAATTAAGTAGTTCTATAAAAAAAGGGTGCTTCTCTTCCCCTGCCATATTTAATTTTTAAATGGTAGAATCACTTGCATTTATCATAAAGGTATTTATCATAAAGGATCATAAAGGTATTATTTTAAGCAGGAAGCCATGAATCATTATTTGTTGTTGAAAAGTGAATGAATTTGTTAAAATGTTTGCAGATACTGATTAATCCTTACTTTATGTATATATATATAGTTTTATAATAGGAAAAGCAGTAGCAATGTTCCTTTTCTTGTTTCAAAAAACATTGAAAAGATGTTTTAGATTTGAAACAGAAAATCACTGCATAGGAGTTTGTTAGGATTCTGAAGTGAAGGTTAACATTGCTCCCATGTGGCTTTGCTAATAGCTGAATCAGGGTGGGGGTGGGTAGAGTGACACGGATTTTTAGATACAATTCATCTTTTTATTGGCTTTGGGATAGGGGTAAAACTGCTCTTTTGTTACTGTCTCCCTTGGATCATTATTAATTGATTCTTTATCATGACACCAATCCATACATATCTTCATTGTGTCCTATGAATATTTGAAACATTTTTTCCCCTCCAAAATAAGTCAGAAATATTGATTTAGAATGGAGAATGTGAGAACCCAGGACGTCCCTCTGCCATATTTAGAGAAAAGGGTATCAAAGTCAGGGTCACCCTTTTGGGAAGGCTGAATGGACATGGACTGATTTTTCATTGGAATCTTTTCTTGTATATTCCATAACAATTTTGATTGCTTGTATGCTGAGTAAAAAGGTGAATTGAAGTCACTCGGACCCGCCCTTAATTACAAACATACCTTTTAACATAACAGTTCATATACTTAATCAAAAGGGTTAATTAGCAATGAAATATCACTCAGTAGACTTTTTGGGTACGCTGAAATGTCTCCTAAAATTGTTGATATTTCCATTCCACATGAATTATTTTTTTAAAAAATACAATTAAGACAATGCTCATTGCAATCTAATTATATCCCCATTCCTTTTCATCTTTCAATCTTCCACACAAAAAATATGCTAAGTAAAATCTGTCATCTTGGACCAATATTTGTGTTTCTAGTTACCATGAAATTCCTAAGATCCTCATTAACTAATTTAAAAGCATTTACTGCATGGAAATTTTAAAGTATGAGATGCTTTGTAAAGGGAAATATTTATTCAGCAGAACTGGGGGGATTTAACATGTGTGCCTTCCATTGAAGACTGCATCTATTTACTCAACTTTTATAGTTACAGTTTCCCCTACTTATAAGGGATTTCTGTCAGAATTTCTGAGATTAAACACTGCAGTTTTAAAAATTCCTAGCAAGCTGTATATAATGTCTCTGATTTCTGAACTCAGCATTTCTATTGGTACTAAATGGGAGATTTAATAAAGTTATTTGCAGGATACGTTCTCAAGTCTTAATTATTTATTTTCTGTAATTTAATGCTTGAGATAAAAACATAATGAAATGTGAGGAGGGATGTCACTCAAAACTGAACAAATGACAGCGAAGTGAAAAGGAAAATGTCAGTTTTCATCAGTATAGCTTCTGAAATTTTGCCCTGTGACTAAAGATTATAGATTTATTAAAGATAAATTTCCACAGGGCTACTGCTACTGATCCCTTACTTGAATTAAGTAACTTCAGCCCAGCCTAAGAAATAATTAGAGTTAGTAAGTGGTTTCCTTCAGAGTGAGAAGCAGGTGAGCAGGCTGGAGAACCCACAAAAAACTCTTGTGTTGACAGATTTGTACCTTGAGGAGCAAGGCTGTGTCACTAAACTGCAGGAGAGCTTTTCCAGTGAGTGACACCGTTAAAAAGGATTTCTGCAGAAACTTCCTGAGTGCTTACAGCATTTATTAGAGTAAATTGGATATGCACTGTGCCTGATTAAGCATATTCCCACATACATGTTTGCCATGAAAGCCAGAGCAGTCCCCAAATTCACTTATCCTGAGAGTGATCTGTGGGATCTTCCAGAATCAAACTGCACCAAACCTCGGGGAACATTCTGGTGTTATCTCAGCTGCTCCTGGCACAGGAACCTGCTGGAAATCCTCTGCAGCTCGAGCCCAGGCAGGATTGTCTTGGTGCTGAGCAGTGGGAAAGGGCTGCAGCCTGCTCAGCTTCACAGCTCTGAATAAATGGTCACTAGCTAAAGGAAAGCCTAATTAATGTTCCTAACATGCCCCTTGCAACGTGGTGGAAGTTGAGCTATAAGCAATGGATGATGACATCATACCCCACTGAAATTATGGGAAACAGGCAGAGTGGGGTAACCTAAATTATGATTTTATTTGAACACTGAGGATCAATAATGCTGGCCTTCAGGGCAGTCTCATATTCTGATACCTTTTCCCTGGAACTTTTCTAAGAAAAGTAATAACCCGGTTAGAAAATAAAAAATTTTTTGGCATCTGGTTGTTATGTTTAGAGATACTATGAGCTACTCACCTTGTATTTTCAGCATTGCAAAATAAGACTAATTACACAAAACTGTAGCAAATTGTCTTTTAGATGTCCCTTGCACAGAACATAACATTTTCCTTACTACTACTATTATTATTATGTATTGGAAACTCCCTTTCCCTTTATCCCATCTTTGTTTCTGCATTTCCTTGGTTTTTGGTTTTTTTTAAGCTAAAGTAAATATCCTGACAATACACAGCTCTGCACTTTTTTGCTTGACACAAATCAGTGAACAAAGTTTATTAATTCAATATATTGATTGTCTTGGTCACACAATCCTATTGCAGCTGAGGCAGACTGGTCTCCAGATTTCTTGGCTGCATCTCCCTCTCCCTTACCTGGTGTTTCTCTTCCCTAAGTGCTCCTGGAAAACAGTCCCAGTGTAAGAAGTGGCAACCTGCCTGCCCCAGGATGGCTTAAAACTGTCAAATATAGATGCAAGGCAATCAAGTTAAAAGTCTCATTGGTGTTTCAGATGGCTTCTACAGAGAAGTGGAAAATAAATGCTCTGCCCAGCAGCAGAAAGACTTAAGTATTCGTTCCAGAGAATTAAGGACACTTCTAGTGAGGCGAGGGGAGGAGCAGAGCCATCAGTTGCCTGGTAGTAAATATGTTTAACGTAAAGCAAGTGGAGCTTAAAGAGCTCATTTCTCTTTCAAATTTCTTCCAAGTGCAGATTAAATACTCTTGGCTTTCTTGGGGGGCGAGATGGAGAAGATGATCTCCCTCGTAGATCAAAATCACTTTCACAGATTTATTTAGTACATGAATATCAAAGCAACTGGCTATATCTGAAGGATTATAAAGTTTCTTCCTTCACCACATAGACAGATAAAAAAAGGAACCAAAAGAGAAGTATTTTATGCATGCAGGATTTAAACCAGTTCATTTATGAACACTACATTTTTGTTTTTATTTCTGTAGCTTTTATTAGTTATTTGTGCCGTTGGTAGTAATATAAAAATGGATAATGGTAATATAAATATGGTCTGATATGAGGTTTATGTATATAGATAAGGTATGCAGACCAGTGCCTTGCACTTTAGAATTAAAGGGATATTTATAAAGTATATTTTATGTACTGAAATATTCATCCTGTATCCTATATTTGCCAAACTCAGCCTATACAAATACTAACATAACTCAGATTACATTGCTTGTCTATTTTCATTTGTTTTGCATACATTGCCCATGTGGTGGAATACTGCTCCTAGGTCATGAGCATTAATTCATACTTATATTTCTATATATTCAAACTCCAAAACTTCTAGCTTTAACAAACATGTGAGATATATTTATTTTAATATTCAAATAACCATTATTTTTGGTCACTTGTAATCATATTTTAATATCATGAAGATTTAGGATTGCTGCAAGCCAGAAAGCCTATGAGAAGCATTGCTGCTATTTTTTATTCAACACTATTCCACAATACTTCATAAAAACTTCTGGTTTTTTTCTCGGGTGCTTTGTTTGAGTTTTTCTTTTGGACAATTGGAATGTTGGAAATCTGAAGCCCAAACCAAGGTAGTGTGCAGCCATTTAATGGAATCAATGTGATTAATACTTTAAGAAGATCAGCTGCAAAATATAATGCACATGTCTAAATAGTGCTTTTCATCCTGAAGGGATTCCCAAGTTCTGTACCAAATTTAAGGGACAGAATGTACTAATCTGCCACAAAGTAATAGAGGAAACTGCCTACTTCTGTTGAGGCTCATATTTATTCTTCTGTTAGAGATAACCTGCTCACTTACACAGGATCAGCATTTGCATACCTGAAAGTTAATTGCTAAATTATAAATTCTATGCAGGCATTACTATCTAATGAATAGCAAGCAATTCTATTTTAATAATGCCTGAGAAAACTGGGATTCCCTACCCCGAGAATTATGAAATATGGAGCTCTAAAACCGAAGGGATCATGGATAATTCAGTTTGGAAGGGATGTCAGCACATCTATTGGTCCAAGCTCCCCTTCAAAGCAGGGTGGCTTTGAGGTCAGACAGCAGAGTCGAGCCCATGGATTTTAGGGCAGACTCCCTCCACCCCCTACAGCTGCTACCACTGTGCCCTTGCTGTGCATCTTCTGCAGTGTAGTGAGCTGCTCCAGCAGTTTGTAACAGCTGCATGTTCTCACTGCAGCTCCCTACGTGAGCATTCATGTGTGTGTGTGTGTGTGTGTGTGTGTGCACAAATCCCATTCCCTCACATTACTGAATTCAAACTGCTTTTGAAACACTGATGGAAACTACTATAAAGTAGCACTGACAGGAGAGCAGTTCTGTTTGGTCACTCAATGCTAACTTGGCTCACTGGCATTTTGATTGGTTTAAACTCCTCAATTTAGTAAAGTCTTTTGTATGTTGAAGGTGTCACAGTCAAAGAAATGCAATTAGCATTTAGAGAAAAATCATGTAACACGTGATTTTTATTTTTTATATTATGTGGAGGTTTTCATCTAAGGAGGAAAGTAATTCATTCCTCCTCTATGCAATATGTGGAGGATTTGTGAAGAGGAAAAAGTATTTTGAAGCTGGTGACTGACCTGAGAATGTCTTCCAACAAAATTCCTAAATTGCATTAAGTCTAGATCCCATTGTAATTAGGTTAGATATTCTTTCAAACATGAAGTCAGTATTTTGCTTGTTGCCCTTCAATTGGCTGAATTTAGAAATCCTGTCTGATAGGTCACTTTATCATTATGCTGCTACAAAACTATTTAAATAGACATTATTTTAGAGATAGATTCAGCTTGAGAAGGCTTCTTTCTCAGAAAGGATATTACATATTACTAAGGATGATGCCCGTGCTTGTATGTGATATCAGAAACATTAATACAATAAAAGATTACGGTTGTGGTAGTAGTTTTATGAATGCAATTTCACCTGGAATTATATTCTAAATGGATTTTGTAACAGTAAGATTAATTTGAAAGACCCAGCTATCTTAAATACAAATTTTACTGCACCTTTTATATATCTTTTTATTGGGTAAATGAATAGGAGTTGGATATGAGTCTTGTTTGAAAATAATACACCGTGCAACTCAAATGTGCTGGTAGGGTCAAATTTCAACTCCTGCTCAAAATTTCAGCAAATAACCTGCTTGCCCTTTGGAAGGAACTGTGTGACTGCTGCAGCTTTTAGGCTGCAGCAGTTTCTTAACTTATATTTCACATAACTTCTTTATAACAGCTCTTGCTGGGGCTCAGCTGGAACTCATCACCTGTTCCTGGTAAAGCCACGGGGCACAGCGCTGGGTTCTGTGCAGGAGGTGTCTCTGTGCTCACGTTAACAGTTTTGGGGTGCAGAGACAAACCTGCCTGGCTGTCACAGAGCACCTGGACTTCAGCAGGGCAGAGGCTTCTCAGTCTGATGACTGACCTTCCCTTAAGGCAATCTCCCTTCCTTCTGGAAGCTCTTTTCTATGTATAAGGAGCCCAGATTTGGGGCTCAGCTGAAGCTCTGTGTGTATTCTCGGCATTCTGAGCACTCATGGTTTGAGTATTGATCTGTTTGGTTTCTTCCAGTCTCTGGACAGTGTAGCATAAACTGTCCCCCTCTTTTCCCTGCCCAGCTGTTGGCAGCTTGGAGGGGGTGACACCAAAAGCTGGAGACAGAGAACTCTGCTGGTTGTGCACAAGAGAGAGACCTCGAGGGTGTCTCCCCCCAGGTTACAGGAGCCCCTCTGCTTGAGTCACCTAACACGAAGCTGGGTAACGTGGAATGTTCTGGGAGCAAGCCCTTGTTAACAAGGTGTGAATCTCTTGTACCCCTGGGGTATTCTTCAATCTCAAACTTTTGTGACCTATTGCAACATGAGCTTCCCCCTCTTTTTGTTCGTGCGTGTGAGTCTCTGTATCTTTTTTTTTAATTGTTTTTCTTCAGAAAGATGCAAGTGACTTTACTTGAGACTTTCACACCAGCAGTTCCCTTTTGTGTGTTCTTTACTTCTCTTCTAAACTGTCACATTTTTTTTCTCCTATTTCTCTGTTTTGTTTGGAGAGCTGGATGTTCCCTGAGTTCCTGCCTTTGTGTGTGACTGGAATTGCAGAGATAGATGGTAGATAGAATTTAGGGGGAAGTTCTGTTATGGCATACATGGCCCAGGGAATTTAAGAAATCTTACTTAAAATTCCTAATTGTTTGTCTGCACAGGAGGTATTGGAGGATATCAGGTCTCTTTAAACATACTTTTTGGCCTTTTTTTTTTTTCAGCCTCTTGAATAAATACAATTGTAACTGGGCCAGTCTGTAGTTCTAACTCAGGCATATATCCATCTGCACACCACATCTGCAAGTAGACATTGATTCTTTTTTTTGTTTGATGTGTAGCTTAACGAAATATTTAGAGTGTTATTTAGTTTTAAACAAAATATTTTCAATAACAAAAAAAAAGGAAAAAAAGAAGCAGCAAGGCAGCTAGTCAGAGCAGCTGGTGACAAACACTTGAGTGCCACGGAGAAGCTCTCTGTGAGCCCTCTCTGGAAAGCAGCAGCTCTGCTGTGGTACGTGAGCAGTGACACTGGGCTTTGTGCTGCACAGAGAGCCTGGGTTCATTCTCAGCAATTTGTCAATCAGTGTCACTGCCCTGCTTCTGAGCCCTGGGCTGGTGCCTCTGCACGGCTCCAGCCTGTTCTGGAGCTGTCTGAGCTCACTCACAGGGGCCTCACCTCTCACTCAAACAAAACTCTATTTCATTGACATGTGTGTGGTTCTGTGTTTCAGGTTTGGGTTTATTCCAGTTGAAGCATTGAAGTATTTCTCTGTAGAAAATGATTTGTGCATGTGCCTGCTATAACACTCTGTCATTTTTATTTGAATGCTCTTTCTTTGGCTTTAACTAAGCCCTGCAGGCTTTGGAATGGAAGGATTAAAAAATAACAATAGCAAATAAAAAGGATAATTTTATTTTCAATGTTGCTAGGTACCTCATTCTATGTACCTCGTTTATTATTTGCTAGATAGCTGTAGGCATACCAGGAGCTCACTGAAGGAATGAACAGAAAATATGAAAACAGTGATTATCTTCTAAAATCCAAATTAAACAGGCTATTGTCATTACTGCTTTTATGTTATTTCTCTGAGTTCTTTAGGTACCATCATATCCCAGACTACTTTTATTTGCTGCAGTTCTGTAGTTAACAGCTGTAATGAGGAGGATTGAAATGTAATTTAAATGTTCCCCTTGAGACTCCTGTGCATCCTGTGAGGAAACACTGGGCTGTAGAACATACTCTTCACTGCAGGGCTTCTTCACCCACAGGACCACCTGGTCCAGCCTCAGCTGAAGTTACTGGAAAGGCTCCAGTGACTGCCAGCAGGCTTTGGATCAGGATGTGTGAAATGAGGTCATGTGGAAAGATAAACATGGGATATCACATTCCAGGCTGGAGCTGTGCACATGTGCATGAAATGGGGAGTGCTGCTGGGAACCCACTCTGCTGGAAGAGGCTGTTTGGAGAATAAATGGCTCACAGCATAGGATCAGAAAGACTCGAAAAACACAAGCTCTTGACTTACTTCTATTTTTCCATATACAAACTGAACAGAGGCTAAAAGCAAAATGCTTTTCTCTAAGTGGCTCTGAGATACCACTTAGATGGTTTTTTTCCCCTTCATCTCTCCTAGTCTCTTTTTTTCTTTTAATTATACTACCTCTTCCATTAGAGTTTGGACACTTCAAAAAGAGCAAGGTTTCTCTAACTTCTCTTTCCCTGACTGCCCTTTCCCTTCGTTTTTTTTGGAGAAAGATTTGCCCCACTATAAGTGGGAGTTCTGGTGATTCTGACTGAAACCACAAATTGGTTTCAAAGTACATTTTAGTTTACTTAAAATGTTTGTTTTGGAGTTTAAAGTAGTTTATGCAATGGAAAAATCTACATATGTGTGGGAAGCTGGACATGTGTGTGTACTTGTATACCTGAAGTTCACCAGAGTAAAAAGGAACTCTGTGCAGAATTTTTCCAAAGTTGGATTAGAATTCTTGATGCACTGCCTAGATACTGAAAATTAATTTGCTGAGTTCAAAAATGGATTAATCACCTTACAATTTAATCTCAGAATAATTTCACTGTACATGAAACCTGGGAGTATTGTCTTGTAAATTACCCAGCACCTTCCATTTTTGCACCAAGCACAGTCCATATTATGGTTTTTGCTTTCATAGTGATTCTGACTCTAATATCTCTCATATGCTCATCACAGATTCCTGATGCAACACTGGAAAATGTTCTGAAATCTTTCTTGTTGTTTTAATTGTGAATTCATATGAACCTGTAGTAAAACTCCCAACTTCCAATTCCACAGGCAAGCTAGAGATAGAGAGGAGGGAGGCTGCATTAGTGCTTCACCTTTAGCAGCAGCTAGAAAAGTGTGAGACACTCAAACTGCTGTTGCCTGTACTCTGCCTGTTCTGTGAATAAATAGGTTGTCAATCTAGCACTTTAAACAAGCACTTTCTTCTTTTTTAACCTTGCTTCTTGACATTTTCCATTAAGCATACCGTAATGGAAAAGATGAGGAGAATTTCTCTGCACACCAGGAATAGCAACCTGTCTGCTTAGCACGAAGGGCCCTTTTCTGTGCGGTGTCTGAGAGCTTCGTCCCACGCCACATTGCTTCTTGAGATGAGATGCTGCTAGCCCTTCCCTGTGTGACTGTGGCTGCCTGGCTCTGGGAGAATTCCCCAGCCAGCCAGGAGGCAGCACACTGCCGAGTGTGCCTGCAGAATGAAGGCAGGCTCTGCCAAAGCACCGAGTGCTGGGTGTGCTTCCTGCAGTGAGCCTGTCCAGCAAAGGCATCTGTCCAGTTGTGCCACTGAGCCTTGGCTGAGGCTCTGAGGGCTCCTCAGGCAGGCACTTTGTTACCTTGTCCTCTCTCCAAACCTCTTGATGGCCACCAAGCCCATAAGATATGTGGAAATTCTGTGTGTGCAGAAGATGTTAGTCAGTAATAATCGCTGTTCACATGCGCCGGTAGGAAGATTTAAATATAGTCAGTGCAATTCCTAAATATAAGTCTTTTTTAGAAGAAAACTGTGGACATGATTTTCTGAGCCTGAGAGAGTTTTCTGCCTGTCAGTGACTGATCTGTTCCCAAGGGAAAGTCTTTTAGGAAACATTCTCTTTCAAGGACTGTTTTTTATAAATAGGTTTTGGTTCTCAAAACAATGTCACACAACTGTTCTGAATGGAATTTTCTCTTGTTCCACCAATGGCACCAGAGAGGAGGCTCCTTTGGCCAATCATGTTGATCTGTATCAGAACCCCTTATAAAAAGGGTTGCAAACCCCAAAATAAAGGCTTCTGCCTCACTGGGATCAAACCTCACTGTTGTGATTTGAGTCCATGTTGCTATTTTGTGTCCACTAGCGACAGAAAACTGTTATTACCACATCATAATGGAGATGTTTCTGGTTGGTCTAACTGACTAGAATGCTATATAGGTACTTGCTTGAAGAAAGGCAAAACCAGAAATCCATATATGCACATAGGCATGTACAGAGACATAACCATGCAAAATACCTAATTAGTTGTCCATTGCTTAAAGCTGTTTCAAAGCTAATTCATCATTAACTTAATAAGTCTTTTAAGGAAGACATTATTGTCCAAGAACTTGGATCTTATTGTAGTGTACTGCTGTTCATTCTCTTCCTTCTGATATTTATGCTATTCAAACACCAGGTCTGTCTTTGGAAGGCTGCAGTTAAATAAGGTCTGTGGAATAGCATCGTGTTTCCTAGCAACACCATGTCTGTGGCAGTGATGCTGCCTTCCCTCTCTTCTCTAAACGCAAAGTCATGTCCATTAATCCCCAGCTGCACTTAAAACTTTTCAGGGATTTTGCTAGCTCCCTACTGTTCATGTTTTCATCTTGCTCATATGCTGCAAGGCAAACTGCTTCGGTGGTTTAGTTCTCATCAGTGCCTTGGTATAAAACCAACTGTGTGGGTATATCCACAATTACTATTTATTCTTCATTTAAAACAAATAATTTGTCCTACTCTGTGATACCTCCCCTCAAACGTTATCATTTTGCTCATTCAAACAGCCTAACGAAAGAGATAAGTCTGGAAAATCTATTACCTTTGCTGCAAAAGTAACAGATTTTTTTTAAGCTATGTAGTTGCAAAATAACCCTAAATTTAACTGAAAGGGGCATTTTATTTTTTTAATACACAACAACATTGAAATAAACCCCCTAGGACTTGTTTCTATCTGCCGACAGCTTTCTGTGTAACATGAACAGAATAGTCTTTGACCTGTTGTGATACCAGCTGTGTGAGTTCCAGGGATATCGCTTTGTTGTACGGGGAGCTCCTGCAGCATTGTGAGTCTGGGGTCAGAGAAACTGCTCTCTGACTTCACCTGGCTACAGCCAAGGCAGCTGGGAGGAGCAGGAAGAGATAAACTCAGAGCTATGGCTTTCTGAACAGATTTATAAAAGCACACACTTATTGTCAGGCAACATGGCCTTCTCCTCCTGCTCAGACTCACAAAGAGGTGCTGTGAGAGGTTGGCTCAAATCTTCTGTCACCCCACCGACAAATAGTCATGCTTGTGTGGCTTGGGGGTTGATGGATTTGCTTGTATATACCAAGGCTGCACTTTGGTTTTCTTACCTTTTTTCATAATTAATATTCAGTAAGATATGGTAGTATCTCCTGAGACTCATTTACTTCCAGGAAAGAGGAGTTGAGGTATTTTATCATCTATGGACATATGTTAGAACATGTAAGCAGCTTAGCTAATTAATATTTTTGTTCCTAATTTGGCTCTTGCTATACAATGTCATGTCATATTCACAGTCCATTCAAAACACATCTTTGGGGGGATATCTTTTCTAATATATTTTTCAGAAAGTGTAAGATGTGACAACAAATTATAAATATACTTAGTGTTAAATAAGTAGGTGTTCTAAAATTACTGTCAATGGAGGAAAATATTTTCAAAAGTATTTATTTAAACTTTGTGTTTAGACACATCCTGGAGAATGATGCATCACTTAGTACAAAAAGTTCTCTGAGCATTGACAAACTTGTTGAAGATGATGTTCTCCCTCATGTGTACACACATACAGTGGGAAAAATAAGAGACAGATCTTCTGTCAACAGAATGTCATTTCTATCAGCTCAAGGTCTGGAACTTTGGAGGGTTCTTAAAACGTGTAACAGCAGGTAGGGCATCTCCTCCCTTCGGCTTGAGCTAGACCCCCACTTCTCCAGGGTGTCCCCTTCCTTTACCGAGTGTTCCTGCCAGGGGCAGGGCCGAGCCTTTTTGTCTGCACAGTAACACGGCCTGAGCGCACGGGGTGGGAGTGCCCTGGGCTCACCTTGTCCGTTTGTCCTCCCAGATGGCTGCCCGGACCTGTGCAATGGCAACGGGAGGTGCACGCTGGGCCAGAACAGCTGGCAGTGCGTCTGCCAGAGCGGCTGGAGGGGGCCGGGATGCAGCGTCGCCATGGAAACCGCCTGTGCCGACAACAAGGATAACGAGGGAGGTGAGCAGAGCCTTTCCACCGCGGTGCCGAAAGGGCCGAGGGCTGCACGGCGCCTGCGGGAGCCCTGGCGCTGCACAAGGGCCCCGCGGGCCCCGCGGTGGGGAGCACGGCCCGGCCGAGCGGAGCTGCCCTCTGCGGGCTCCCGGCAGTGCCTGAGGGGCTCCCTGTGCCCGAGTGCCCCTCGGAGCAGCTGATGGAGCCACCGTGCTGACCTTGTCCTGTCTGTGCGGGGGCCAGGGCCGTGCTTGCCTGTGCACAGCCCCTGCCAGGCTGTCCTTTGCTGTCCCACAGCCACTGCCAGGCTGTCCCTGCTGTCCCACTGCACAGTTCAGTGTCAGGCTGTCCCCTGGCAGACTGTTGCTTGCTCACAGCCCCTGCCTGCCTGTCCGTTGCTGTCCGTCCCACAGCCCCTGCCAGTCCCTGCTGTCCCACTGCACAGTTCAGTGTCAGGCTGTCCCCTCTCAGACTGTCCCTTGCTGTCCCACAGCCCCTGCCAGGCTGTCCCTGCTGTCCCACTGCACAGTTCAGTGCCAGGCTCTGCAGGGCAGGGTGAGGGGTGCTCAATGGACATGTAGGGTAAGAGCATCCCTGCTCTATTTTCCCGGCCCTTTATAAGGCAAATCCCTTTTAAATATAGGATGTGACCTGTGTTTGCCTTCAAAGATATTTTTCTGGTTTTCTAGAGCCTTCCATGGTGGCCTGAAAGCAGTTCTGAGATTTTGTGCTTTCTAAACAGGATTAGTTAATTTGCTCCTTCATTTAAAGGAACTTTCTTTTTTCTTTCAATATAAAGTCATTAGTAAGTCACATAGATTCTTTTTCATGTCCTTCTGCCCTCTGTTATAAACCAAACATCTAACACAGCTTTCTTCCTTGAGACTCCTTCCCTTTTCTTTGGCCAGTAATGAATCTAAAGAAAACATCTGCTGTTTGCTGATTAATAAATATTTTATAAATGTATTTCCTAAAACTGCAAAGCAACATTGGGCTGTATCAAGGGTAAAACTGTCATTAGGCTGAGAGCTTTAATTTTATGTAAGATTTCAGGGTTTAGAAACTATAAGTCCCAAACTGAGAAACAGTTTGTATTTGGTTTTGATTACATGATATTAACTACACCTGAATATCATCAACGAGTGTTAATTTGTAAATCCTCTGTTAGTTCCTTTATTTCACGTGCTCAGTGCTTACAGAAGTATTTTAGAAGTTCTAAAGCTAATTCAGTTTCAGAGAACTAGAACTTGCTTTATAGCTCTTACTGACCTGTAAAGAGCAGAATCTAACTGCCAGAGTGCATTAATTGGCACTTAAGTATGCAACAAAACCCACTGAACTTGTGTTAATATTCATTGTAAGAAACTAAAAAGTAAAATGCTTAGGTTTGCAGTTTTTACATTCTTTGAAGACTATAAAGGGAAATTTGAAAACAGATGTATTATTAGAATTTCCTCAAAGAAAGCAAAAAGATAGGAAATGTATTAGAAAAACTGGAATAAGAAGTTTATTTATCTATCCAGGATAATATTTTGCACTTTGGAAACAGACAGGCAGGCAGGGGAAAAATATGACCATTGATACTATTTAGCTGCTCATCCTAATGAAAAATTGTAGAATTATAAAACTTATTCAATGAAGGCAAACAGGAGCTCATCAGAGGCAAAGAATATACAGAGAATTGCCACAGAAGAGATATATAATATTATTAATTAATAATTAATGCAGAATTGTATATTCCATTATCATACAAGTTGCATAGATTTTGGTTTACCATAGTAAAGCACCTGAAAAAATTAGTCAAGGTGAAGACTGGAAAGATTTATTGGAGAACTCTGCAGATGTTCTCAGTGTTTGCATTTTAAGTAAATTTTTTCCAGAGACTAGAATGGTTACTGGTCACTGGTTCTTGTGAGTGTAAATAGTTTGAAAATTTAAGTTTGATCCAAGATCCAAACAACCTGAGAAATCCCTTTGACCCCCTGTTTTCAGATGGGTTTTTGATAAAGGTGGAAATTAGTGTCTTGTCTTCTGACACCTTGCTCAGCACTTTAATTCAATGTCATTCCTGCTCTTAATATTCTCATCCTTATTAATTCCCATAGAAAGTTTGTATAAGGGAGCTCAGGTGCTGTTTAACACCTGTTCAGCTGTGTTTCTCCACAAGTTTTCCAGGTATTCCTGAAAAACCAGAGACACTTTGAGCCACACTGTTCCCTACACACAGCTCCCCACAGGCTGTGCCACTGCAGCACTCTCAGTCTCTCTCATGCCTTGGTGATTTGTGCTGCTGCAGTTTCCTCGATTATATTCTGGGGTTCAGATTTCTCTGATGTCACGGGGTCCTGTCCCATGTGCAGTGTGAGGACAGAAACCTTGTCCTGACCACCAGTTTGTCAAATTCACAACAAAACTATACAACTTCACCACTACAAACAAGCTCACAAAAAATTCACAGCTACAACAAAACTCAAAAATTAATATAATGGTAATCACTTAATGATTAATGGTAATCACTTAATGATTAATACCTCAGAATGCAGTTCTGCCTTTGCCTAAGATGAGCTGCCCTGTACATTATCTGGTTCACCACACATCTGGCTAGGAATCTGTCCTCTGTGTTTATAGGGGAGCTTGCAGGAATGGAGAGGCTGGAAGGGATGTGTGTTCTGTGCTTCAGGCTGCACCTTTATGTAATTGTGACTCTGTATATAAAGGAACAGATAAAATTAAGTTTCCTCATTAGACAAAGCAGAAGAGTGTACTGTGGGAATCAATATTAAAGATCCAGCTAGTTACCAGAACCCCAAGTTCCACATAAAATGCAAGCTTATTGGAAGTTAAAGAAATTGCTTCTCTTCCCAGTCACTCTTTTCATTTGAAACTCAGCTGAGTTTATTTGCAGCAAAATGTTGAACTCATTTGCTGCTCCATTACCAACATCGCTCTGTTAACATAAGCAAGTAGTTCTGGGGTAGTACAGAACACACAAGCTGTTCTTTTGGAAGGCAGTAGGGTAGCTAAAAATACATTGGTTTTTTGGTTTTGGGGGGTTTTTTGCCTAAATGAGGTCTTCTCTGGACAGGTCAGCCTCCTTCCTCTCTGTCCATCTCTGCATATTCGTAAAATACAATTCGTTCAGCATGTCAAGGGAGCTATCATTTCCTGTCTTCTGTGGCAGCAGTTTAACATATTTTGGAGCTTTTTCCCTGTTCAGCCATTCTTATTGCAATTGTATCTCACAATCAGATTCAAAGGCCTTGGGCCAAGTCTTCATTTTATGGATGTCAAGGAGAGCATTGCCACTGACTCCAGAGGGTTTCCCATTTGTCCTGCTTTGTCTTATTATTGCCACAATGCAAACTCCATACCATAGTTCAAAAAGAGAAAAATGAAAGATTATACTTAATATTTTCTTTCCATTTTAGATTAATGTCCTTCAGTTGGTTTATTCTTAGAAGAGGCAGATGAGTCCTCCTCTCTTTCAGACTTACAAATCTTCATTTTAAATGAGATGTCAGTGTGGATTACTGGCATAAATAAAATGTGATTCCAGAGCAGGGAGAGGAGAGAATCTCCAAAACTGCTCTCTCCTCTTAGGGCTGTTCAGGGTGAATGACCTGAGGTAGCACTGAGAATTTCACCTGCTTTTGTCCTTACCATCACATGTCAAATCAAGATATGGCCTTAACGAGGTCTTTATCCTGGAAGTGCCCAAGGCTGGGTTGGAAGGGCTTGGAGCAGCCTGGGATAGTGGAAGGTGTCCCTGCCCAAGGCAGGGAGTGGGACTGGATGAGCTTTAAGGTCCCTTCCAATCCAAACCAGCCTGTGGTTCTGTGACTCCTTATGAATCTGTTTAGGGTTACTGTGGTGCATAGGCTACTCTGCTGAAAAAAAACTTGAAAGTCTCTTATTTATATTTTGGAGGGGGTTTTGTTGGTTTTTTGTTTGTTTATTTTTGGGTTTTTTTTGGAGTGTTTCGTTTTTGTTTTGGTTATTTTGTGAGGGTTCTTTTTATTTGTTTGTTTGTGGTTTTTTGGGGTTTGTTTTCTGAGGGTTTTTTTGTATGTGTTGGTTTTGTTTTTTTCTTTTTGGTTATGCTTTTTTTTTCTCCTCTCTCTGTAAGGACAAAGCCTCACTGAAAAGTAAGGGGATTCTGGTATTGACTCACTTTTAAGATCTCTCTACATTGGAAAGTGCTTCTGTTTTCCAAACCATGGTTGGATAATTTGTTCACTGTGGCTGCTTCTAAAGCTAATATCTTCCCTTAATCAGTCCCTCAGTAATCTAATCATTATTAAACATCTTTTGGAGGGATTAGAAATAGCTTTATTTTAAGACCTGAAATTGTGATTACAATATATAATCCCCCTAATAGACACATATAACCCATTTAATTCACCGTGGCTTTATTTTAGGAAATTAAGGCATTATTGATGGTATTTTGAGGAATAGGAGAGGATATGCTACTTTTTGCACTTCTATTTCTTTTGGCATATTGCATAAGGATATCACTACTGCGGCTGTTTACACCCATCATTTTGCAAGAACTATTTTATAATAATTTGCTTGTTCCTAAATAGAAAAAAGTTTTTAGTATCTCAAAACAGTCTCCTTAAATTAAGTATGTTTAACTAAATTTCACCTTAGACTTTGCAGTGCCTCCAGCTACAGTGGAATACACAGCAAAACCCAGATGTCTTTCCTAAAGTATAGTTTCACTAAATGTTGCATGCAGTTGATGAAATGTTGCATCACATTTGAGGAATCTTTCTCCTGAGTGTCTTGGGATAGTTTGAGAGAAAGATTTAAGAATCCTGTCCTCTGCAGAGGCAGCCTTGGCAGGAGCCTGCATTACCCATTGGGGTTGCTCTTTCTAGGCTTTTTTTCTTCTTCTTTCTCTCTTCTCCCACCTTTTGCATAATACTGTTAGAATTGACTCATTTTTATAGTTTTTATTAGCAAGATAGTTAAATTATGTCATCTCAGAGAAAGAAAAACAGGAAATAGGCAAAATTCTGCTGAATTTGTTTGGTTTGTATTTGATCCGGATGGAGAGGTCAGGTGCAGGGAGGTTAAAAAAATAAATTTAAAAAAAGCTTAAATGCATCACTGCTTCTATCACTTCCCTGATCACATTTCTCCTCACAATGTAATTATCTGGACTAAAATTGGTAGGAGAAGGAAAGGAAGCAACCCATAGCAGTATAGAATACTAAGCCAAATAGAAATGAGGAATTTCTTATTTGTTATGCAAAGTGGCACATTCTTTTTAAAATACATTTTAATTTCTTTTCCACTTGGCTTTCCAAAGAGAGATGTGCATCTCTCAGAAGGCAAATTTTGCCCTTCAGTTTGTTACTCTGTCTTTAACCCCACCAGGAAATACACTTGGTGGTAATTCTGTTTGGCACAATACATTAAAGATAATGAATTAGAGAAAGCCAACTATCTCCTCCAGTATGAAATCTCTTCTATTCACAAGAAAAATGCATTTCTAGTGAAGTTTACTGTCAGGACAGTGCACTTGACTGATTGAAAGGCTGTTTATTTGAGTTGTCTTAGAAAACTCATCTCTGAAATTAGACAGAAGGAAAATAGAAAGAAAAGAGAAGTGTCTTCCTGCAATAAACATTTAGAAAAAAATTGCTTTTAGAAAATTACAAATCCTGTGACTTGATACTGCATCAGGCTTGTGACATTTAAGATAATACAAGTATTTCACAGCACAAAAGCAAATCATGTAATTTAACTTGCCTCAACAAGCATTGCCTCAGCGGGGGTCTCTAATTCAGCACAGACAAAAGATTTTATGAAGTTCTCAATATAAATACCCAGAATACTCTTGGCACAGAAAATACCTTCCCAGAGCCTGTACAATAGTCAGTTGAGGAACATTAAATGCAATCAGGAGCTGAGATCTAGTAGTGGATGGGGGCCAGAATGAATCACGTGGGCTTGGGTATAAAATCTGTACCAGAAGTAGGCACTCCAAGTTTGACAGGGGCTAATGAGTGTGCTTGTATGTGATTGTGTTACAGCTTCATGGCAGCCTCTAATCGCCTTTACATGCATTAGTCAGCTTATCCTTCCCTGTCCCTCACGGGATGAGGTGCTGCAATAACTCACTTGCACAACTGGCCAGAAGCAAAAGCAAGAAGCTCAGAAATTCCATGGCTGGCAAAGGCAGCAGGATCCCTGTAGGTGTACACTGGAGCAGGGCAAACTTTTTTTCCAAAGTTGTTCTCAGCTTGCAGCCCTTTGGGTCAGCCTGGTCCTGAGCAAGGAGCAGTTTGGAGTTGGAGCATCAATTATCCACAGGTTCTGAGGGACCAGGCTGGAGCTGCACCTGCTGTAGGTTCCTGCAGCTGGAGCTCTCAGGAATGAGGCTGTTCCTGCCTGCCAGAGCCTGGGCAGAACGGGGATCCTGAGTGGGCCAGGGAAGTGGGGCTGGTGCTTCACCACTCTCATCTTCCAGGGTACTTTAAAACCTCACTGCGGAGGTTTTTGGGTATTCAAAGGTACAACAAATCTCCAGGTTCATTCTAATTTACCACAATTTGGGATTAACAATCCAATTTGTCCTGAAAGGTAGTTTTGTTTACAAAAATTCTCTGTTGTGCTAACAGTTAGACACAAAAGCCAATGTTGCAATGAATGTCCTGATGGTTTACAGGGAGTCCTTACAGGGCTGGAGCAGGAATAGAAGCATTTCCTTTCTTGTTAACATCAGGAACTTCTGAGGATTTATTTTGAATGATATATGCCAGTATAGATAACAGTAATTAGATCAAGCTACAGAAGTGTGAAAATTTAGGTTAAATATTAGATAAACTTTCTGGTAATAAGATATACTGGGCTGTGGCATAGCCTGCCTGTGGAAGCAGTTTTGCATGCAGTGTTAGAGCTCAATTAATATATTTCTGTGTTGGCAGAGAAGGCCTACTCTTTTGATAATCTGATAGAGCATCTCTAATTCTTTCACCTTGGGTATATTAATACTGCACATAATTAAAATCGGTTCATGATAAATTAACTAATTTGCCCTTAGAGTGATCAAAGACCCTTTTGCCCTCAGGGTTCGTAGTAGCTGCTGTTCCCCCCCTCCCCACCTCCATTTTAATCATCAGTGTGAAATGTTTATTGGAAAAAGAAAAATTTCCAGGAATTAGGCTCTGAAAGCCCCCAGCTCCTGCAGTGAAGTGTAAGGATGCCCTCTGCTGAGCGTGGGCTCAGGTTTTGGGTTGGAAACAGATTTGTCCCTTGCTGGGTACAGAAAGCATTGGCTCAGCAAGTTGAATGTCAGGTCAAAGTTCACTCATTCTGATGTGCATCATGAATTGAACTTGAAGCAGAACCTGCAGGTATTTGAAGAAGTGTGGAAACTGTAGATCATTTACTCACTGGGATTTTAATACCCCAATAGCTCAAGCATCAGCTTTCAGTAGAAAGGTGTAGCACCTTTCTAGTTCTGCAATCCAGTAACCTGGACATGATGAGAAATATATTCAGTGATGCTGGAACACTGATGCTGGAACACTAAATACATTAGAAGAGTAATGTGGTAAAATATATCACTATTCCTCCTGAGAGCTTTTTTTTAGTCCTTCTAATGATGGTCAAGAGGAACACAATAATAAGGTAGTCATAAATATGACATGCATGAGTAGGTTAATCTGGTTTCAAGTATTTCTTTGAAGTTTTCTCTGTGCTGTGTAGTGAAGTCTGCCAAAAAGCTTGTGGAACAGTTCACAGAATGTTGAGAAATGTGTGGATCCATTAGCCAAGTGAACTCTTCAAGAGGGACACCATGTCACTCGTTTCATTTCTGGAAAGATTTGAGAATTCCAAAAAAAACCCTTAACAGCAATGGAGAGCTAATCCCGTGCTGCCAGTTTAAATCAGATCAAAATTTCCTATTTCCTTCATCTCAGTTAAGGCCAAGTCAGGACTCACTTTGGTCTCAAATTGTTGGAGGAGGTTCAGCACCATTTTAGCTCCCTCTCCAGTCTCCTCCCTTTAGCATGCAGGGTATCAGAGAAGTCACTGCCCACTTGAAACTCAGCTGGGTGTGCCATGAAAAGCAGCAATATTTTGGTGAGGCAAGTGGTGAGGGTTTGTCATTGAATTAACCATATAAGTAATTCAGCATACCTGAGGAAATTTGGAGGATGACAAGCTCTGAAATGTATATTAAAACCCAAAGTACTGAATTCTAATTAAAATTTATGCTAATAGCAGATATTTTTTTTATTTTACAGAAGGTGCTTTTTTTCTAACTCTGGTTTTAATCAGTTGAGTCTAATGGAAATAAATTATTCTGTAACAATTTACTTCATATGTAGCAGTACAATATGGCTGGGGAAATGGGCTGAGAGAAACCTCATGAAGTGCAAGGTCCTGCACCTGAGGAGGAACAACCCCAGCCACAAATGTACTTGGGGAGACACTTCTTTGTCCAGTGACTGAGCACTGGAGCAGGATGCCCAGTGAGGCTGTGGAGTTTCTATCCTTGAAGACATTTCAAAAGCTGTGTGGGCAACCAGCATCTGGTAGCCTTGCTTGAGCAGGGGGCCAGACCTGGGCACCTCCAGGGGTCCTTGCCAATCTCAGCCATCCTGTGATAATAGTCCAGATAGCAAATTAGGCAAACGTGAGCTAAAACCAGATATATTCTGACAGTAACCACAACTCTCTCATGCATGGAGGCAGAGATTTCAGAGCAGCAAAGTCAATAAGAGCAGCAGCTGTGGATGTGAGCAGCAGAGTGGTGTCTAAGCCTTTGATATCGAGCAGCAGTGCCCAGGGCCTGGCTGTGTGTGCTGAACAAACCCAGACCTCGCTGCTGCTGTTGCAACAAGCTGGATCAGCTAGATCACATAAGGTAAAAATATCCTAAATCCTGAATCTTGCCATCTGGGAATGAATTACTATGGGGAATATAACCATATATGTAATAATGTTCTAAAAAGTAAATTGTGTTATGCTCTACGCCTGTCTTTTCTAAATATTGTTGTAAGCATCTGAAAGCGTCTGAGTCTGACTTCACAAAACTTTTGCAAAATCTTCTTGCATGGAAGGAATCACAGGCAGGTTTTTCCCTGCTGTTGAATGGAGATGTTTCCAGTCTCCCAGGTCCTGAACTGGCAATTCTGAGCAGTTTGATTGCCTGCTTGATTGTTTGTGAGATAACGGTGAGATTGGCAGTGGCAGGGTAATTTACTGAAGATTGCAATGTCAGACAATATCCACGGGGGCTCGTGAGCATAAAGATGTGACTCACATGACTGACAGGAGCCTGAGGGATTGATATGCCTATTCCAAGTTCATGGTGTCACCACAAGTGTTTGGCTACAGCATCCCATAATCTGCTGCATGATGAGGTCATTCCAGGCAGAATTCATGCTCACCTCTAATAACAGGTATAGCCAAAATACGATACAGCTTGAATAGGTAAATGTAAATTTGTCAGAGGGAGTAGTTTTATCCTGTGGTTTGCCTCTGTTATTTCTAGTGTGCTGATAGGATTTCCTTGCCTGGTGATCATCTGAGTAACAGAACTGAGTGGACTAAACAGTGGGCAAAGCTCAGGTCGTAGTTATAGAGGTGTCACAGACTTGGGAAAAAAGCTGAGAAATTCTCAGAGCTTAATAGGAAAACTGCCTTAAGTTATACCCTGAAGCTAATGATGTCCTCAGTATGATTATATAAAGTGGGGAGAAAATGAACTGTAGCAAAACAGAAAAATCCTGCAGCCTCGTTGGGGAGGATTTCAAGACAAATGGAGCTCTTAATTTGAATAGGCAAGTGACCTTAAAGCAACATATAGCTCTCACAGCAAGATAGTTTGTCTGACTTAAGTCTCCTTAGAGGCCTGAATGAAACACTGGCAGCATACCTTGGCAATTTTGTTTTTAAATCAGGTCAGGCACTCACAATGGGTTGGAAATACAAGGCTAATTGTAAAATAAGAAAGTTTTCATAGTTTTAGATTGTTCTTTTCCTTTAAGTTGTTGTTCTTCCAGTTATCACTGTGCTGGTCTGTTGTGCACTTGAAAATCTTGAAAATGCATGAGTCATGATCTTAACCTAAGGTACTTTTCTCTACTTCCATACTGGAATGCCCTCTCCTGTGTATGATTTTCAGTGCATGCTCAGAACATATTTGTATTCAAAAATCAGATCGATACACCTTGGGAAGTTTTACAGACATAAGTAGATAGCAGATTGAACTCCTGATTCTTGCCAGAGTAGATGAACAAATGTTTTGATATTGTTATATTTTAAAGCAAATGGTTATTAATTTCTAAATCATAGCAGAACTCCATTGAGAGAACATATTTCAGTTAAATAATGATACCAAATGAAGAGATGATGATAGAATCGTTACTGTATGTGCTAAAATTGTTATTTATCCAAGTACACAAGTACTTGTAATCCAAGTAAGTATCCAAGTGTCCAAGATTCATCTCCCCCTTGATTCCCTTTTAATTTCTTGTGTTAAAATTCTGTTTTTTCTTAAAAATGTGTCTTAAGAAATACTCTTGATGGACAACTTAATCTGTAATAGGATGATTGAACTCATCAGCTTTGTGACTGATCCTTCCTTATACAAGCATGCACACAGGTTGTGAGCCAGGCATCCATGGGAGGTGGGAGTTCCAGCAGCCCTTCCCTGGAAACTGGCAAAACAGCTACAGTGTAATTGGTATTTTATTTAGGGAACAATAACTTTGTCATCCCCATCTCCTCTCAGCTCCTCAAACAGAACAAATGAAATCAAACAGCATAATTCTCAAGACAAAAAAAAAACCAAAACAAAAGCAGCCAAACAAGCAAATAACCTAAACAAAAATCCTTTAGTGCTTCCATTTCCTTTTGCCGAATTTAAGCCCTTGACAAATCTCTTGGGATTTATTCTCACCTAACCCTGGTTTACATTAATTGTAGTGGTTTTTAAGCAACATGCTCAAAAGCGATCATCCTCATGGCAATGCTGACTGAATTTCCAGGTTTGGGGCATAGGAATGGTATGAGGAGTGAACTTTAACAGTTCTTCCCAGTGCCTTAAGCTTTCCATGGGTATTACTGCTCCACAGCTCTGTGCTGGATCTCAGTGCCTGTTACCTTTCAGATGGCCTGGTGGATTGCCTGGACCCTGACTGCTGCCTGCAGGCCACCTGCCAGAACAGCCTCCTGTGCCGGGGCTCGCGGGACCCGCTGGACATCATCCAGCAGAGCCACGCCGGCGGGAGCGCCGTCAAATCCTTCTATGATCGCATCAAGCTGCTCGTGGGGAAGGACAGCACCCACATCATCCCTGGAGAAAACCCCTTCAACAGCAGGTGAGAACATCCCTTCACCAGCTGGTGAAGAACACCATTTCACCAGCTGGTGAGAACATCCTTTCACCAGCTGGTGAGAACACCCCTTCACCAGCTGGTGAGAACATCCCTTCACCAGCTGGTGAGAACACCATTTCACCAGCTGGTGAGAACATCCCTTCACCAGCTGGTGAGAACACCATTTCACCAGCTGGTGAGAACATCCTTTCACCAGCTGGTGAGAACACCATTTCACCAGCAGGTGAGAACACCATTTCACCAGCAGGCAGCAGCTGGAAATGACAACCAGGTCTGTGTGGCTGCTGCATGGGAGAATTTCTGCCAGTGATTCCGTTTGTGTTTTAACAAGAGGTGCTGATTTCAGGTGCTTCATCTGAATCACCTGATCACACTGAGGCCACGCTGTTGCAGTTTGTGATGTGGCCTCTATTTTGTAACACTGAGTTTTATTAGCGTTTCAACATTCTGGCAAGGCCCAGAAGGTTTCTTCCACTGAGTAGGAGCTTCTGAGGTCTATGTTTTATGAAGATTGCAGTCTCGAGAAAGGGAAAACAAACTAGTTTCCGTTAATTTTTAATGTAGTGCCATTAACACAAATTCCAGTAATGGAATAGCATTTCAAATAATTTTAAAGATCCATTGATTCATAGCATCTTATTATTTATTCTTTACATAAAACCATTTTACTTGCAGCATTGATCCACCTGACTAGGTTTTTTTCCTTCTTGTTTTTTTTCTTTTTCTGTGCTTGTTTTCTAAGATTATTAATTAAATATTTTCAATGAATCTAAAAGCCAGCACATCATTAATTGATATTTGATGCCATTCTATGCTTGCAAGAAGATTGGTCTTTATCAATATTATATAAATAGATCTCCGTGGAAAGATGTTAAGAAATTGATGAGTATATTAATTATGTTCATATCACTAAAGTTAAAACTGAAGAGCTTCATTTGAGATAACACCCAAAAAATTGCACTTCATTACTGGAAACTGTTTTCTCAGTCAGGATCCCATTGCAGGCTTAGTGGGTGATGTAGAGCATGTCCCTAAATATTTGTCTGTGAAAAGAGGATTGTAAAGTTTCTGGATACACCAGGCAGGTCCCCATTGTAGTCACCCTGTACTGCACACAGGTCTTTTCCATATTCCATCAGGAAACCCCTGTTGGATCCTACTCTTATGTAATATAGATTTTATGCTATTCTATAAAATATTCCATGCTACACACATGGAGTTGTTAAAAAAAAATAGAAAAAATTATTCTGTTTTCACCTAAATTTGTGGTGATTTTTTTTTATCCTGGAGGTGTTTAAGGCCAGGTTGGATTGGGATTGGAGCAGCCTGATCTACTGGAAAATGTCCCTGCCCATGGCAGGGGATTGGAACAAAATTATCTTTAAGGCCTCTTCAAACCAATTCTATGATTCTATGAATTAGTGCTCAAGAAGAAACAGGAGCTGAGCACTTCAATCCTGAGGCTTCTTTTAAAAACTCTCATTGGAAGCTTTAGATTTTTTTTTTATGTTCCTCATGGTAAGAGTCTTAGTTCTGTTTTATGTATTTGAGCTACACTGCAGATTTTAATATATCTTTGCAAATGACCTATTAATGATGTTAAAATTTGCCTTCACCTCTAAGTTTTGAAGGTACTTCTGATAATTCTATGGCTCAGCTGTTATTTTTTGTACCAATTTTAGGCAAATCTAATGTATAGTGTTAAATTGTAAGTTTTAGAACTGATTTGTTTGTCTTTTAAAAGCGCCACAAACTTTTCCATAAATGGAAGCTGCCATAGTCTCAAAAAGTAGATCCTGTGTTTGTAAGCTCTTTGCTTAGCTCAGTCTGTCATTCCATTGAAAAACATAAAAAAGTGGGACAAAATAATGGTTTGAGGTTTTTTTCCCTCAAACTTTAGTCTTAGTAAAGAAAAAAAAAGTTATTTCCTACTCTGCTAAAACAATAAATAACAAAATTTATTGTTTGGAAAAATAGATAAATGTCAATGATTTTTTTTTCTGTGCAGAAATATGATGAAATGAAGTTTTCAGGGAAAAAAACAGCTACATGTTTTTACACATTTAAATTCCTTGGTAGAAAAAGATTAAAATGCTTCTATCAGTTCAATTTGTCTGTTACACTTTTAAAAGATTACCAAATAAAGGTGATTGTATGTGTGACTATTAGTCAAAATATTGCTTCTTTTAAATTCATATTTCAGTTACATTTTAGCTTATTCTAATATCCACTGTTTCTTATTTAGAATTTTAGAAATAAAAAGGAATATTATTGACCAACATATTTTTATTCTAATTATTTCTTGAAATATTGATGTTGAAGGTGGAAAAAATTAAGTCATGGGCATTATTAGTTTTCTTCTGCCATCTGACAATTTCTTTCAAAATCAACTTTCTACACAGTTTCCCTGGAGAAGCTTGAGTGAAGCTTGTTTCCTGCAACTATTTCTGTGTGTATGTGACATAAAATAAATCAAGAAAAATTAATAATTCCAAGTCAATTATCTTCATACAATGTGTTCCCAAGCAGACTTTTCTCAACAGGTTTCAATTTCTATTAAATTCCATATTCTGTTAAAAATGTTGATTTTGCAAATTGAAAATTGACCTGAAGGGTCAAAAAGTACTTAAAAGTCCTAAAAGAAAAGTAATAGAAATAGCTTGTTTTTATTAATTAGATTTCTTTATGTAATATTGAAGAAAATACTCTACCCTGTTTGGAATAAAAATATGAGGCAATAGTTGTTAAATAGGCAATATAATGCAGTTAGAAATGTATGTCACAGCCCCTGAATATCTCGGAGTCGGCAGAAAGTTCCGGCAAACAATCCCTGGTGTGACTGATGTCAGACAGGAGCTGTTCTCTGCCTGGGGCCCTCCCAGAGCCCAGCTCGATTTGTCAGTGTCCAGCAAAGCTCAGCCCAGGTTAATCCCCAAGTCCAGCTCAGCCTGGGGCCAGGCATCCCTGGCTCAGGGTGCTGTGCCTGGAGCCTGCTGAGCCTCGGGAGCAGCCCCAGCCCTGCAGGGAAGGGGCTCAGAGCAGAGTTGGTGGCTCATGCTGGAAGCACAGACTGATGAATATATAAATCTTTTCACCCATGAATACAGCAAAGTGCAATTTTACAATCCCTGATATTATGGGTTAAGAAGACTTCACTCTCTCCCTGTTTTCACCTTCTTCAGTTTTCACGTTTTCAGTGAGGCAATGGAAGCCATCTACACAGAGCTGTTCCTTTTCCTTTTGCGCTGCCTTTTTACCAAGCGGCTTCCCCCCTCCCCGATCTGCTTCTCTCAGGGTACAGGGAAGATGGAAGGGAAAGGAGCCAAGGGCTGGAAACTCCTCTCCAGCTGGGAGCAGCAGCACTTTGTGCCTGCTGTGCACTTAGCAGCAGCAAAGCACTTGCCAAAGAGAAAAAACTGACTGCCTTTTAGAGGAATAGCTCATCTTCATCTCCCTTAGGTTAAACAAAGCTGCTTATCCTGCTGGCCAAAGAAACGCTTTGTCTTGCCTGTGTGCAAAGCTGGACTTTAAACCAAATCCTCTTCTTGGCAAAGTGCAAGCAAGGGCTCCAAGTCAGGCAAATGCAGTGTACAAATGTTGGTCATTCTCTAAGAGAAGGGAATTTGAACCTTGACGTGAAGAATTGGTTGTACAAAACAAATACCATGTTTGTCAGGTGTGTTATGCCCCTACAGGCGAGGTATTGTACCCTGTAGGGAGGATTTGGAGTTTCAGTGTGGCTGCAGGGGCACAGCTTTGGCCTGGCTGGCTGTGAGGGAGCTTTGTACTCTGCAAAGCCTCGTTAGACAATGCAAGGCAATGCAAGACAATGCGAGGCAAACCCTTGTTAGGTAAGAAAGGCACAGAATGCCATTCTGTGTACACTTCTCACTGCATACACAAGCTCTTGATTTGGGTGTATAGAGGGAGCTGGGCAATATTGTCCTTCAGTATTCTAAAAACCTTTGGAGTAAACTGTATTTAGAGTAAATGAGGTACAAGTGTTCCACTACTTCACTTAGAAATGACATAACTTCTCTTTTGTAATTGGCTTTAATACCTTTAATTCTCTTTCTTTTTCAGTCTTGTGTCTCTCATAAGAGGCCAAGTGGTGACTACAGATGGGACTCCTCTCGTTGGGGTCAACGTGTCGTTTGTCAAGTATCCAAAGTACGGCTACACCATCACTCGTCAGGATGGCACGTGAGTGTCCCTGCTTCACTGAGCCCCTGTTTGCTGTGGAGTGTCTTTGCTGATTAACAGATGGTGTGATCTAATGGAACCATGTGGTACCAGGCATTGCCTTCCTCCCAGGGCAAAGAGCTATTAAGTAAACACAAAAGTAATTTTTCACACGGCATTTTGAATACTAACTGCATGTAAATACGAACAGGCTGACTTCTGGTAATGACGTGTTAGCAGGCAGACTTCTTTCAAATAAATTGCTCTTATCTATGAAAACATTTGTGGGCTATAGCAATATCCAGCTGAGACAAGAAATATTTTATTTTAAAATGCAGAGCAGGCTAACACTTCTAGGAAAAAAGAAAGAATCATTATAGAATAGTATATTTTGTTAAAATTTCCCTTCTGCCTCTCTTTGCTTTTGAAGATACACTCTCTTTTGAGTTTCTTCAGGGTAGAATATAATCAAAAGATTCTAATTGAATATATTTAGACAATTTCCCGCTGTGCAAAAAAGTGCTTTTCCCCCCTTGTATCAGCTTATTTGAAATGCACGCAAATTCAGATAAACAAAAGTCAATATGTCATGGTTTATCTGGTTTACTGGCTGTGGTAACTAAAATAGTCTAACTGACACAGGCATTGTAAACATTTGCCATTTTATCTTGATCTTGCATAAAAACAATGGAATAGATATAATTCATAGGAGTCAACTGAACTATAGGGAGTATTTAAGTTCCATATTTTCCATAATATTAGTCTGTTATAATAAAAATATAATGTTGATTTCAGTGGTTTAAAATCTCAGTAAATGGTGGGCTGAACTATGTTTAAATCTGCATAGATTATTGATGTCACTGAGTAATTTGCCAGCATTTACACAGAACAACTGATGCTTGCTTCTGTTGTCAGAAAAAACCTGGAAGCATTCCTCATTTAGGCCAGGTTTCAAATGTCTGTGAAGCTCCATGTTACTTCTGTGATTGTGTAGAGGGTTGGGAGTAAAAACCAAATTTCTCTGAAAAACAATAGCTCACTTATCTTGGGGACAGGAATTCTTACTTGTAGAACACTTCTCATTACTATCATCTTCCTGCCATGTGTCCCATTCTGTGTTTGATGGACAGGATCTTTTAGGAAAGGGATAATTCAGTGTCCAGCTCAGAATACACTTGGCTTCTCTGCTGTTTCTATATAAATGTGACTTGTAATAATGAATGTGGTGGTTTGTTTGTTGGGTATTTTTTAAATTGTTTAATACAGGATTTATAATATCAGAATGAACTTTGTCCAGGTGACTTCAAATCATTGCTTGTCTTTGCTGGTTTTCAGCTGTTTAGTTGTCAGAAGTTCACATCTCATTATTGATCATTGGAACCTTGACATTTAAAACATAATCATGGTCTGCTCACTGGTGGTGTAGGGAGAGAATCACAAGGGCAAAAGTAAGAAAAATCTTGCAGTGAGATGAAAAGAGTTTAATAACTGGCATAATAACTATAAAAACTGTAGTGAAAAGTTAAATAATAGAAAGATAGATTAACTCCCAGCCAGGTTCTGAGGAGCTTTCCCCCTAGTTTATATAATGAGAATGGAACTGTATGATCTGGTCTATCCCTTGGTTCATTTGGGGTCAGCTCTCTCAGCTGTGTCCCCTCCCAGCCCCCATTCTGCTCCTGGTTGGGATGGGATGAGGAGGAGGAAAGGCCCTGACTCTGTGTAAGCACTGCTCTGCTATAATAAAAGCCTCCCTTTTTTATTAACATTATTCTCATCTGAATCTGAAACTCAGCACTACCCTAGCTACTAGGAAAAAAATTAACTCTATCCAAGCCAAAACCAGGCAAGTACCCATCACTGTTGGTATGCCTCTCTACCTGTCTCACTAGCCAGGAATGTTATTACTGGAATTACTCAGTCTTGTCACTTCTAAAGGCCACTCTTTTCTAGGTTTGACTTGGTTGCAAATGGTGGAGCATCCCTGACACTGCACTTTGAACGGGCCCCATTTATGAGCCAAGAAAGGACAGTGTGGCTGCCATGGAACAGCTTCTATGCCATGGACACCCTTGTGATGAAGACAGAGGAGAACTCCATTCCCAGCTGCGATCTCAGTGGGTTTGTCCGTCCTGACCCAGTCATCATTTCATCACCACTTTCAACTTTCTTCAGCGACACTCCCAGCCGCAATCCCATTGTGCCAGAAACCCAGGTAAGAGCAGTGTGGGTGAAAAGGGTACAGACATCAGTGGTCAGGTGACAGTTCTGACCTGAGCACAGTGTGGACATGATTTTCTGAGCCTGAGAGAGTTTTTCAGCTTGACAGTGGCTGATCTGTTCCCAAGGGAAAGGGAAAGTCTTTTGGTAACTTCTCTTTCAAAGACTGTTTTTTGTAAATGGGCTTTGGTTCTCAAAACAATGTCACACAGCTGTTCTGAATGGGTTTTTGTCTTGTTCCACCAGAGAGGTGGTTCCTTTGGCCAGTGGTGTTGACCTGTATTGGAACACCTTATAAAAGGGTTGCAAACTCTGAAATGAAAGCTTTTCCTGCCTCTCTGGGAAAACCTCGCTGTGTGTTCATGAGTCCACACTTCTATTTTGTGTCCTCTAGCAACAGCACAGGGCCACCATGTGTCCCCTGCAATTGCTACAGCAAATGTCTCTGCAGAGCTGCATTTGTTCTGACAGGTACCAGGTTTTCCAATGAGAGCTGCTGCAGACAGCCCAGGTTTATGTCACCCAGACATACTTATCTTTGGTTACCTTGCACCCTCCCTTTGTCATACAACATATCAAGTATATCTGTGTACTTCAGTTGCCAGGTTAGGTGTTTCACGAGAATTTTGAAAAGGCTTGGCATATGATGCAGACCAAAGACTGTTTCCTTATTTCTTACTTAGGACAAAAGCAAACTCTATTGGTGCTATTTTTTCACTGCTGCATTCAGTTAGGCTTTATACTGTTAGTGGAAATTGTGGGTTCCTATATTTCTTGTTTCCCTTGCATATTACTTCTAGTAAAAATGCATGTGCTTCTTTGCCCTTTTGCCAGCAGTGGGTCTTAAAAAGATGTGTACACAAGACACCAAATAATTATTTGTCAGAAATGTCAGTTGAACTGTGTTGATTTGAGGATATCCATTTCTAGTGAGAGAAAGAATACACAAGGTGAGGTGATACATTTTTTTTAAAAAAATCATGAATGTAAAGTGTTTGATCTCTTTCCTACCCAGGTTCTTCATGAAGAAATTGAGATCCCTGGCTCTAGTATAAAGCTCAGCTACCTGAGTTCCCGCACTGCTGGATACAAATCCTTACTGAAGATCATCATGACTCAGACACTTGTGCCACTGAATCTCATCAAAGTTCATTTGATGGTAGCAGTAGAAGGGCATTTGTTCCAAAAATCATTTCAGGCATCTCCCAACTTGGCATATACATTTATCTGGGACAAAACAGATGCCTATGGTCAGAAGGTTTATGGGTTGTCAGATGCTGTAGGTAAGTCAGCATATACAAGCTCCAAAACTTTCCAAATAACACCTATAAATTTAAATGAGAAAATTGAAAATTTCCTTATGGAGGAGCAAATGTAGACTGAAAAGTTCTTGTCTCCCAGACACAATTTATCTTTGTAATATAGATCTTTTACACATCAAAAATCATATTCAGAGGGTCTAAACTCCATCAACATAGATAGAGTTTCCTGCTCAGTACCTCACTTAGAAGGTTTAGACCAGGAAATAGGAAAAACTGGCCACAGGAACTTAGGTGAAACCTAATCTATCATTACAATTTTCTTTTCTTTAGTTATAAAGTGATCCTCGTGGTGGACTGGCTGGCAGTCTGCAGTGCATTTGGGTTTTCACACATGTCCTTATTCTAGTCTCTTGTGGTATAACACATTTGAAATGAAAATGCTGTTCCTCTAATGCTGTTCAGTCATGTAGTTCTACAGCTATTTTTAGTTAGCTTGGTTCTAGTGGGTGGGAAGAAGAGTGATCATCATAATATTTTTCAGTTTTCATTGACTGTCTGAGTAATTTTGATACAACAGGGTTAAAAATGAGCATCAGAGCTGTGCCAGTGTGGAAAGAGCTGCTTTTATTTTTAAATCTTAATTATTTTCTATGTTTTCTAAATTCTTCTATGCTATAGCTTTTCTTTCTTATGTTATTGCATGGGATATTACTTTCCTGTGTAATGCTTACAGTGCAATTGTGCTTCAATGCACATGAAGTTTTCACTCCCCTTTGGTACATGGTATGTAAAATGAATATACTAAATAAACACTGTGAACATCTGGCAAATTAAGAATTTATCCTGTCCTGCTATCTGATATTTTTAATTATTTAATATAATTTTACTATGTTTAAAAAATTGTATTTCTCACTCTCCTCTCAGCAAACCCATCACTTCCCAGTGTGAGCTATTAAAATAGAAGTGATCAGATCTCTGCAGAGTACATGTGAATGAAGTTTCAAATTTGTGTCTAGTCAAAGATCTGAATATAATATTGTAGAATAAAAGTGAGGAATATAATCACTCCATCTTCTTGAGGGAGCTGGGGAACTGGAATACTTGATGACTTGAATGTGCTCTGGACATTTAATTCAGTGTTTGTTCAGCAAGTATATTAGATTTTATTTTATTTCAGTGTCTGTGGGTTTTGAATATGAGACTTGCCCCAGTCTCATTTTATGGGAGAAGAGGACAGCACTGCTGCAAGGGTTTGAACTGGATCCTTCAAACTTAGGAGGATGGTCTCTGGATAAACATCATGTACTTAATGTCAAGAGTGGTGAGTTAGTTCATTCCATGTGTCTGCTATTCTGTAAGGAGTTTTTTATTTGCATTAAACTTACACTTCCAAAAATATGATTTCTCCACTCTTTTTGTTTCATCTTTAGCTCAGTAAGGTATGAGGCATATTTAAGTTGTCAGAAAATTTTTGTAGAATTTCTACACTTTTTACTGTTCTGCACAGCCTGAATTTCTCAAAGTTCTAATCTTTATGCTCTATTCTGTTTTTCATTTATTCCTCTGTAGTATGTTTCTGTCTTTCCTGTTCTTCTCATGTTAACCACATTGGTTCCTGGTTCATTTTGCTTGACCTTCTTTTTCCCCTAATCTGAGATGGAGTTTACAAGGAGTATGAGTCTGTGACAAGATCCTGAGTCTCCTTTGTCTTTCTCATCAGTCACTTGTTTGTTTTTTTTTATCTTTCCATATCCTAAGTCGAATCTTAGTTATCTTTGTATTTTACCAACAACTCTTTGGGAGCTGAATGCTCAGCATACATTTTGGGTTTTCCTTGCAAAGTGTTGTTTGTAGCCTTCCTGCTGATCATTACCAAATAACAAAGTGTGTTTCTGCTTAATAAATCTAAAATATTGTTCAGAATTGGCAAGATCAGGCTATTTGAACTCATTTCCAGTGCTGGGCAGTGGATCCACATTTGGGTAGTACATGCCAACAGAATGTGTTGCCACCAGTGGAAAGCCAGTTATGTTAGGGTTATACAACTTCATTCCCACAAGAACATGAGGCTGAAAGTTTCCTGCCAGTTTTTGATGACACAGAATATGGTAACACTGTCAGAAAATCCACTCCCTTCTTGGAGCAAGGGTCTGCTCTTTGAACAAATATTTTGAAGATAAATCCTATCTTGAAGGTATTTTCTTGAAGTCTAATAGAGATCTGTACCACCAGCTTCCCTCTTGCCTTTTATCATTGATCCTTAGCAGCCCTTCTGGGAGTTTCATCTTTCTCCTATCTTTTCATTTTCTGAGCTATCATCTTGTCTGGTGCCTCCATTTCTCATTTTTCATTTTCCATTAAAAAAGTGTGAAAGACTGAGAGGTGGAAAGAGAACAGTAAAGTTGGCACAGAATTCCAAACAAAACATGATACAGGAAACTGGAGACACAAATAAGGAACAGCTCTTCTCCACCCACTCGGAAACCATCTAAACCACACTCCCAGGCCAGAGCTGTGTTGGCAGGGTTTCCTTTCATAATGAAAACCAAAGGACCCTGAGTGTAGGTTTGGGTCTGTGGTTGTATATGTGTGGGGGTTTTAACACTGAATCTTCATTACACCTTTATTTTTACTACCGCAGGGCCCTTCTGCTCTTTTGCACCATTGAAAACCAAACGCTGGAATCATTTCAATGTACAGTCCTTAAAAGCAGCTGTTGAAAAGAAAACAGCCTGAAGTCCCCTGCAATGAGTAGTGGTAATAACCACTTCTTTTCCTCTCTGTCCTTAGGTATATTGCACAAAGGCAACGGAGAAAATCAGTTTCTCACTCAGCAGCCGGCTGTGATAACCAGCATTATGGGGAACGGGCGCCGCAGAAGCATATCCTGTCCGAGCTGCAATGGGCTGGCAGAAGGAAATAAACTCTTGGCCCCTGTAGCACTGGCAGTGGGTATTGATGGAAGTCTCTTTGTTGGGGATTTTAACTATATTCGGCGTATCTTCCCCTCCAGGAATGTCACGAGCATACTGGAGCTGAGGTAAGGCTTAACCTCAGCGCTTCGCTTCTGGAGCCTGTGCTCAAATCAGCCTTTACCATTACTTTTTATAATTTTTAAAAACATTGTCACTTTCAACCTATTTAAATTCCAGTGGAGAAATGGGGCACAGAAATGCATAGTTTAAAGTCTGTAACTTACCAGAGCAGTGACTAAAGTGAAGGACTTAAGAGTACAAATTAACTTGTACAGAAAGTACAAATCATCTCTTTCTGTCTCGTTAGTGATCACTGATTCAGTCCTCCCTCAGTGCATCTTTTAGTTTTGTTTGAAAAGTCTGCCCTTAGGTTCTGAGCCACAGTAACAGGCAAAGGTGTAACAGTCTTGTGAGGTCAGAAGGAAGGTTCTCCCGCCACTGGTTTTGAGACCCACTTTCACATTTCTTCTCCATGCTGGTGAGTCTATTTCTGTAGATTGACAATTTCAGTTCAGGTTGACATGCAGAGTCATTCTGCATCATCAGGATTCTTCTTAAGATGGTAACTCTTTCCCCATGTGGCCCCCTCCAACCTTAAGATTTGATCCCTTAATAGGGAAGGCACGAGTGTAGAATGTACCACTTCACCCATTTCTGTTCCATCTTTTTTTTTTCATTCTTGAAGGAGAGGCAAGAGTTATTGCTTCAAACCCTATCTCATGTAACTGGACGTTATGCTTACAGCACTACTGAGTATTTGCAGAAAAATGAGGAAAAATGGCATGTCCTGGCTGTCTGCTGCCCCTCCTGGGGCCCACCCAGGCCGTAGCACTGGTGCTCCTGGGAATTTGATATAGCTGTACAGTACATTGAGTGAATTTAGGTCACAAGTCTTTTTTAATGATATGACCAATAACCAATTCCTCTGCTTCCACATTTAGTTTTTAATTAGTGGGAAAAAGTGCAAAATGATTGGACTGTTAAAGAATAGGAGGCCTAGCTCTATTTTACACCTCTCTTCCATTCATGTCATTCTGTTGATGTCACTATTGTGAATTCTGATTCTATAGCAAATAAAAGAGATCTGATTCAGGCCAATTCAACTCTGAAATCACTCTCTGACACCTACCTCATACACCATCAGGCTGCCTCATTATACTTTTTTTTTTTTTAAAAAGTCATGGATCATCCAGTGCTTTCTGCTAGCAGCTCAGCTTAAACCACAGAAGGTAGCTGGCATGGAAGTGTGACCTGTTATAAATATTTATATCAATATGCACTATAACTCTGCATTATATAGAATATGCGAATTTTTTTTAAGTTGTTCAGATGTTTTTAGCTTTCTGTTAAACAGGACTACAACTTTATAGGTGAAGAGAAACATTTTCAGATTAGGATACTTCTTATAATGCCTTTTTATGCACCTCACCAATATCAGCCAGTGACAGTTTCCTAGCCCACCTTATGTTTGAAAATGTTGCCTCAAAATTTACAGCAGTATTAGTGTGAGTACTTTTCTTTCTCTCTCTATGTGAGAGATTGAGAGAGAACTTGAGTTTTCATCATGTGTGAGGGAAAATTGGAAGGTCATCAATAAAGAAATAGAAAATGGATTTTTATCTGTTGTTGTCAACTTCCTCCTTTATTAAAGTCTGTTTTCCATAGCATAGTTTCTTTAGCTTCTGTTAGAGCTAGAAGCAATTAACAGTGAAGCTGATGCATTGTGAGTATTGGACAGCTGCACAGGACTTGACATACAGATTTTTAGGATTTACAGACTTTAAGATTCCATTATGATGTCTTTTACCCTCCGTTCCTCTAAAGAGAATTAAGGTCCATTCCAGCAAACATAATCTATAGCAGTAACTGTGATTCATTGCTCATCTTGAAATCTGCATGAGTTGCACGGGTAAGAGTTTGAAGATTTGAGCCATTTAAGTGTGAATGAGAGCAGAGTCTTCAGCTCACATCAATTAGTTTGGAATATGTTGCAACCAGTATGTCCACAAGTATTACAAACCAAATACATCACTTTGTTTAGATTTCAGAGCTGATGTAATTTTGGTTTCACATAAGCCCCTCTAAATCTTGAGTGCCTTTATATGTCAGAATATCCCAGTGTGCATATTTCTTTCGCACTGTCCTTTGTGAAGGTGCCTGGTTGGAATGGCCAGCAGGAATCTGGACTCCTGCCTTGCACATGGGGCTTTGCCCTGGGGCTGCAAGCTGGGGGCCGTGCCTGGAGTGCTGCAGCTCAGGAGTCACAAACCTCTTTGCTCTGCTCAGTGCATATTCCTAAATGGAAATTACACCAACACAGTGAAATGCTGTGTGAGTGGAGAATGTGTTCATTTTCTTGTGGGAAGTAGAGAGCATTTTCCTTTGGCTTTGTGTCTGGGCAGTAAGCTGTGGATCAGTTAATGCTGTTTATGTCCCTTTCTACAGTACCTTACTGCCCACTTAGGGGTTTTTTACCCAAACATTGGCTTTGATAGGCTTAAACAGATACCAAGGAGCATCCAAACTTGCTTAATTTAAGCCATTATTTTAGAGACTAGGAGGAGAGAAAAACAAACTGCATAGTAAAAATTTGTCTAGAAATAGCCTGTTGGAAAACTATTTTGATTTAAGAGGTTGCCTCCAACTGGCAGATAATATCCAAAACCAGTGTTTCCCTCTTTGCAGTTCTGTATTCAGAGAATTCAGTTTCTCTCACTCCTAGCCCCCAAGCTACATGTATTTCCATGTGAAAATTCTCAGTGGTTCAGAAAGTTTCCTAAATATATGGGGAGGGGGGTGGGGGCAGGGGTATCCTATAGGGAATTATCTTGCAGCTCTATCCCTCCCAGTCACTCTTCATCTGTAAACTAAGCTAAGGCTAGTGCTGAAAAGAGATATCTTCTCCTGTGTCCTTTTGTAAAATAAAACAAATACTATGTTTGCTTTACCATCTATTCTTCAGCTAACTGTTTGTTCTTTTTTCTTCTGTTCCCTTTCTATAAAGAAATAAAGAGTTTAAACATAGGTAAGACATGAGCTCTTTCCCATATAATTTGATATGGTTTGTTTGCTTCATTGTGTTTGCTTTTTGTGTTGTGCTTCTTGTGTAATGTTATGTTCTTCATGTACCATATATAGAAACATTTTTATGTGCTAATTGTGTGTTATGAATATGATAAGCATTAGCAATTACAAAATGCAGTCAAAAAGCAGCCAAAAAGTTCTGACAGTAATTAGAAATTTCTAGTAGAATGCAAATATAATGAACCCCAAGCTAACTTCTAGATAAACACCTCTCCCTGCTGTCTGTAATTGGTCAAAATGGTCAAGGTAAACTACAACAGCATTTTCACAAATGCCAGAAAGGTTCACAAAAGCACTAATGACTGCATATAGGTCAAAAACTAATTTTCTGGTCATTAATGATTTTCTGAACCCACTGTCCTTTGCCATAATTTAGTTTCTATTTCTTTTGTCAAAAACATTGAATACCCAACCTGTGGGGCTGGCTGTGTGCAACCACTAGAAGCTGTCACTGTGAGATTCAGGAGGGAGGCATAACCCTCCTGGATGTTAGGAGGGAAGCACTAGGTCTTCTGGATGGCTGCAGCATAGGAAACACTTGTGCTTCCTTTCACCCACAGCTGGGACAGGGAGGACGTTCACCCTGGAGAAAATCAAGGGCCAGAACAAGAAGAGCTCTTGTAAACTGTTTCATAGCGTCCTGTGCATTACCCTTTTAAAACCATACTTTCCATTTCTGTGATACAAGTTGATGCAATAGATGGTCTGGACTAAACAGAATCATTTGCCCTTAACAATATATTTTGATATAGTAACATCCCTAACTATTTTTATCTGGGTGAGTTCATTCCCAATTTGTTAATGATTATTGGTGATGCTGGAGGCTCCTCATTTGCTTCAACTAAGCCTAGTTCGATTTTCATTTGCTTAGAGATTTGCCCTGGACAGCTTCTCTTTTAGTTAAAGAAAAGCTGCTGTTGAAAAAGAATTTGATGCAGCTGTGAGAAGAACAGGGAGAATGAGCTGCACTTGCTGCCAAGCCCCAGGCTCCATGAGAGAGCTGAGTGAGGCTGCAGGTGGCAGTGACCACACATTCACTGCAGGGCTGGAGGCACAGACATTATTGGCAGAGGCCTCCAAGCAACACTGAATGCCATGGAAAATCTTTTAAAACAAGGTTCAGTCCTTGGCCTCCTATAATTCAAGTGAAAGATTGCAACTGTGCAGAGAAAAGAGAGGCAGAGGTCTTTAATTGCTCAGATGCCAGTTTGAGAAATATTGAGTATTCATTTATAAAACAAATCCCTGTTTGAGGTAATAGTCTCATCGATTCTTTGGGAGCACAGTGAGTGCATGTTACCTTCCAGCAGTCATTTTCTGCCAAATTCCCTCCAAAATTTGCTTAGAGTCTTCCACTAATGGTTCCCCTCCCTAGTTCAGGAAAGAGGGAAGGAGTATGGAGCAGGTCTGCAGCTCCAGGGAGCTGCTCTCTGATCTGGAGCCAAAGCTTGTGACTGAATCCCTGGCACAACTGCCCCGGGGTTATTCCAGAGGAGAATTCTAGGCAGGGTGAGCTCCATGGATGCACCATGACTGCAGGAGAGGAGAGGGCAATATCCCATGTTCTGCCATTGCTCTTTACCCTGACTCATGTCTTATCCCATCCTGGTAGCAGCAGGGCACAGCTAGGGCTGGCTGAGGGCAGAGGGGTGGGCACAGGCTGGCAAAATCATGTGTGGAAACAAGAGAGACCCTTCCATTCCTGCAGGGTGGCTGCTGCTCCCCTGGGCACTGTGTGAGCAGCTCTCACCACTGAGTCCAGCAAGACCCTCACTTCCAGGTGCAAGCAGCAGCTTGTGTGCCCAGAGCCTGTCTGAGCCCAGAGCCTGTCTGAGCCCAGAGCCTGTCTGAGCCCAGAGCCTGTCTGAGCCCAGAGCCTGTCTGTGCCCAGAGCCTGTCTGTGCCCAGAGCCTGTCTGTGCCCAGAGCCTGTCTGTGCCTGCCTCAGGTCCCTGTTTGGCCAGGGTGGGGGATATGCCTCTTTCAGAAGGGCCATGCAAAAGGCACCAGCTGCAGGGCAGCCTTGAGCTGAGTTTGTCAAGTACAGCACAACACCAGTGCCACAGCAGAGTGTGCTCTTCAGTGTAAGGGGAAAGCATGGTGGGAGAACAGAGCAGAGTTCCGAAGCAATGACAGACATGCAGGTGTTTGTATGGCTCAGATCCCTGAGAGACTGGAGGAATCTCTAAAGTGGAAAGAACTATTTTCCTATGTTGCAAAGATTGAGCATTATTTTGGAGGGATGAGAAGGAATGGGATAAGGGCGTAGTGAAGAGGTGCAGTCTGCTGGTGAAGATAAGGGGAGGAACGTGGGGAATAATGAGATTGTGCTCTAATCTCAAGCATGTCACTAGTTTCCCTGCATAACTTTGTCTACACCACTTAACCTCTCTGTGCCTCAGTTTCCTCCTCTGTAAAATGGGTGCTACACCCATCTTTTTAAAGTACTCTGAGATCCATGCATGAAATAAACCTGCCAAGTATTTTTTTGTTTATTGTATTTCTTCATCTCTAATTTCTACACTCCTAGACTTCAGCAGATGGTATTGCCTCTGCCTACTGAATTGTGATGCAACCAATCTCCTTCCTACTTTCTACAGTCTTAGAACAAACCATTACTGACCTAAACCCATGGCATGTCAAAGACTGGCATAGAGGAAAATAACTGTAGAAAGTGATATTTTGGGGCCTCCTCATTCCTCCAAATCTGGTCATGACCACGTGACCACACTTATCTTGGTGTGCCAATGGATCCATCTGCTGAAAGTGGCTTTATTATAGTTTCAGCGATTCTGATCAAGAAATGGCTTATGTCCATCATAACTTACCTCTGTGTATCCTCACTCTTGGAGATGGGCACTTTTGCCACATGAAACTAGGAGTGTGGATATTTGGAGGCAAATATCTCTGGTTACTGGTAAGTAACCTTCATTTTTTTTCTTCCTGTGTTCATTTGTCTTCTCTGCTTTGAAATCACCATTGACCTTATTTACGCTCACCCATAGGCTCCAAAGGCTGGAAAATTCACATCATGCTTAAAATCCAAATAAGCTGAGTAAAACTAGCCAGGCAAGATTTTGAAAATATTTCTGCACTGCAATTCTGTGTGTATGAATGTATATATATTGTGAAGATTGACATTTCTCAATTTGCAGATGATTTGCTAAAGTAGTTCCAAAATGTGACAAGCTGTCAAAAAACATATATTTTAGAAGAGAAGTAGCTTTCCATATGAGCTCCCATTCCAATCACAAACTGAGGACCAGTTTTTCAATAACAGAAGGTTTGGAGTTAAAGTCAGACACTTGGGGGTCTCTGGTTTTAGTTATATAACCAATTTCATCTGCTGCAAATGGGATTCTTGATAAGAATGAATGAGAACAAATTTGCTTTAGAAATAAATTTGTTATGCCTCTGCCTCCTATTTATACAAGACCACACAAATTTTGTGGCAGAATCTAAGTAACTCAGAAGCTGGTTCTTTGATCTTACTCCTATGACTTCTGCTTCCAAAGGAAGTTAAACAAGGTAGCGGGGAGGGGGGAAGCAGATAAGCCAAAGAGAATTGACCTGGAGCAGATCTAAAGGGCTAAAGAGATCAAGAGGAAAGACTGCTGTGCAGCTCTGGCTTATTGGGCTCTGCTGTGCAAGGTTCAGCGTAGAAGGATGAGTGAGATTTAAAATTACAATCCCTCTGAACACTGACCAGGCCCTAATCAAGACAGGTCCTCAGGTGATGGTCCTTCAGACCTCACCTCTGTACAAAGGTGTCAGACTTTCTTTCCAGATCTTTCTGTGCCTGATGAGTATCCAAGCTCTGAAAACCTGTGAAGTTTCTAGACTGCTCAGCTGTTTCTGTTTTATGCTTTCTTTTTCTCTAAAGCAACAATCCCGCTCATAAATACTATCTGGCCGTGGACCCTGTTTCAGGCTCCCTCTACGTGTCGGACACCAATAGCCGACGGATATACAGAGTCAAGTCCCTCACGGGCACAAAGGACCTTGCTGGTAACTCTGAAGTGGTGGCAGGGACAGGAGAGCAGTGCCTGCCCTTTGATGAAGCCAGATGTGGGGATGGAGGGAAGGCAGTGGACGCAACCCTAATGAGCCCTCGAGGTAAAGGAGGAAAAGAAGCTGGAGAAAATGACTGCGTGAAGCTAGGCTGGATGTGGAAATAATTATCTGGCAATTAAATCACTCCTTGCTTGGTGATTTTTATTCTGGGCTTTAATTACAGTGGATTGGCAAGTGTTCGTGCTTTGTTTAGTTAAAGCAAACTTTATTACCCCAGCACTGAGTGCTGCAAAAGGAGAACAGAACACAAATTAGCAGCGTACAGCTCACTCCAAGAAGCAAACATGTAAACTGGGAAACTGATTACTGTTTGAGATGCAGTCTTTGGGGAGAGAAATTGCTTGCTGTGGCTTTTCTCTGAGTTTTTCCTCCATGTATCTCCTTTTTCTTCAGAGTCAGAGAAAAAAAACAAAAGGATTTTTTCTCTTTCCAGTTTCTAATTTTTGACAAAAGGTTTTCAAGATGATACAGAGATTTGGGGATGTGTTTCTTTTTAAGGATTTTTTTTCTCTGTTGTTTCATCTTAATTGTAAGGATGAATTAATCAGGCGTATTGCCATGTGTTTCAAACATCTTTGGGTTTTTTCAGTGGTTGAAGATAACTAGATCACAGAGGTACACAAAAATGGAAAGTCCAGTTTCTTTGTATAGGAAGTAGTTTCAGTTAACACATAGAAATTAAAAAGATGAAGTTGTATCTTCTCTCACTGCCTAGTGGGATGAGAACTGCAACCATTTGAAGACAGGATATTTTTTAGATCAAGATTTTATTTTCAGCATGAGAAAGGGACAAGTAAGTGCACTAAATCAAAGCAGGAGAGGCAAGTGAGTAAAAGGCTGCTCTCCTTCCCAATGGGCAGCAGCATCTGTCTGTTCCTTCGAGGGAGCACCCTTCCATTCTGTGCCATTCCTCTCTAAAGTGTGACAGGCATTGAACCTTCCCTTTTTTTTGAGGCTGGCAACCCCTGTTTCTTCATCTGGAAACACCAGATGTTCTTTCTCTATTTTTACTGCAACAGGTCAAATAATTAAAAAAACCATCCAGAAATAATACAATGTGCCTCTAGTTTTCAAAAAAATTTTGAAGGTATTTTAAAAGATTTCTAAAAATTCTTCATCCTTATTAGATTCTTCAGATGAAGAAAGAAATGCCTCAAATTTCTGAGTAAAATTAGGAGATCATTTTTTAATTTGGTTTATGTAATATATCAGAGAGGTTGGTTGAATCTAGAAATAAACTGATGCATTCTGCTGGGCCTTTGGCATGTTTGAGGATTTCTGTGGGGGTTTTTTTGTGAAGGATAAACCTCCTTGATGCCATTTCTTTGGCAGAACTGTGGGTTGTTGAAGGTTTCCAAGACCTGTGCTCAGGTTGGGAGGGAGGAAGGAAGGAACAGGGGAAGTGAACAAATTTCACCATCTTGTAAAACAAGACAAAGCCTGCCTTGAAAGCCAAGAGCATCGCTGCTGCACTGATGCCTGGGTTTTATACTTGCAGGAATTGCAGTGGATAAGTATGGACTCATGTATTTTGTTGATGCCACTATGATTAGAAAAGTGGATCAGAACGGAATTATATCAACGCTGCTGGGCTCCAATGACCTAACTGCTGTTCGACCTCTCAGCTGTGATTCCAGCATGGATGTCACCCAGGTAGATTCTTACTGCATTCCTTTTCCTCTCTGCCTTAGAAGACATGGGCATCTATTTTGGATGACTGCCTGGCCACTTAAGAAATACATTATGCAGCACAAGATGATAATGTATTTGATTCATTACTGAAATGCGTGAACCATGCTTTTTACTGTGGCTAACACAGTTTATTTATGCAACTATAGAGAAATAAGGTTGAGATAATGGGAGTTATTTTCTTAATTGCCTGTTTTTCTGTAATTATTGTAGAGCTTCCACAATCTAGCATTCATTCTTGCACAGAAACACAATTAACCAAAGTTACAACTGCACATAGCTTTAATATTTCCGAAAAACAAAATCATTGTTTGAAATAGTTGCCGTTCATGACTTGGTTTCATGATTTACGCTGATAAACCCCTCACTAATTTGCTGTTGTTACACATGGAATTTTAAACACTAGGAGTGTACTTTTCAGTTTCGAGTTTTACAGTAATAATTTGTGCAACTCATAGGTACGGCTGGAGTGGCCTACTGATCTCGCTGTCAATCCCATGGACAACTCCCTTTATGTCCTAGAGAACAATGTTATTTTACGGATCACAGAAAACCATCAAGTTAGCATTATTGCTGGACGCCCCATGCACTGCCAGGTTCCTGGTATAGACTACTCTCTTAGCAAACTGGCTATTCATTCTGCACTTGAATCAGCCAGTGCCATTGCCATCTCACACACAGGAGTTCTTTACATCAGTGAGACAGATGAAAAAAAAATTAATCGGCTACGCCAGGTAACTACCAATGGAGAAATATGCCTTCTTGCAGGGGCAGCTTCAGACTGTGATTGCAAAAATGATGTCAACTGTAATTGCTATGCTGGGGATGATGGGTATGCCACTGATGCCATCTTAAATTCACCATCTTCCTTAGCTGTGGCCCCAGATGGTACCATCTACATAGCTGATCTCGGAAATATCCGCATTAGGGCTGTCAGTAAAAACAGGCCCATTCTTAATTCCTTTAACCAATATGAAGCTGCATCTCCAGGAGAACAGGAGCTGTATGTCTTCAATGCTGATGGGATTCACCAGTACACTCTGAGCCTCGTTACCGGGGAATACTTGTACAATTTCACCTATAGCAGCGATAACGATGTCACGGAGGTGATGGACAACAATGGCAACTCCCTGAAGGTGCGCCGGGATGCCAGCGGGATGCCGCGCCATTTGCTGATGCCGGATAATCAGATTGTCACGCTGGCTGTTGGCACTAATGGTGGACTCAAGCTGGTCTCAACACAGACCCTGGAGCTCGGATTAATGACATATAATGGAAACAGTGGTCTCTTAGCAACGAAGAGTGATGAAACAGGATGGACAACATTTTATGAGTAAGAATGTTTTTGGATATATTAAGCATACATTTCTTTTTCAAATGGTAGTGAGTAGGCTCTAGACTGGCCCTGCTGCAATTTGTCGTAGGTTTTTCACTGCTGCTGAATAAGGCCATTGCACCTCAGTCCAGGTGGTAAAGTGGCTTTGTGATGGCGTCAGTTGTGCTGGGTCCTTTGGGGGGGTGCTGATCTCCCCAAATCCCTGCCTGAGGCTTGAGATTGGGGCAGCTCATCCCTGCCCAGCACAAAGGACCGTGTGCCATGGCCAGAAGCCCTGCTTAGTTAGGCTGGTGTCCATGGTCAGCACGGCTGCCCCCAGCCCGCAGCCCGAGCAGCCCAGCACTCCCCCTGCAGCCCCCACAGAGCTGCCTCTCTCCAGGAACCCTCATGCTGCAGCTTCTTTTGGAACTCAAATTATCTCTTTTCTGTTCAGCCTCATATATTACTCATGGTTGTTAAAATGTTGATTAACTTCAATGATTGTTCATTCCTGAGACAAGTGAGGAAATTAGATCCCCAGCTATCTGTCAGACCCCTGGTGTAACTTCCATAATTTGTAGATAACCCAAAAGCACACTGGTGTTCATGAGCATATAGATTAAATAGACAGAACTTCCTCTTTAAATGAAATTCATCTGAAGAGATGAGGTTTAAAAGTATACTAAAAATCGAGAAAAACTAATCTAATTTTTTTCCTATTCTTAGTAGTCTTATTGCCATTTTTTGATCAAAACAATTTTAAAAAGATAAGCTAAATGACATATTGAAAAATATATTTAAGTATGACAAGTCTGATGCCATATATTTTATCTGAATTAGTTAATGATTAAAAAATATTGTTCCCCAAATCAGCAAGCAGAAAATAGGAATAAGGCTTTATATTTCTTTCTAAATGTCAGCCTTATTTTCAAGGTCGCAGACTAGCAATGGCACACACCCCTTAGTTTATTGATGCATTCAGCTTGGCCACCTGTTTTCTCTGTTTAGAGAAAACGTAAGAAATGCAGGAATAGAAGGAGCTGCGCTCCGTGTGCTGGGAATGCCTGCCCTGCACAGCGGGGATGCTGCAGTTGGGCCCCGTTCGAAGGAAAGCAGTGCCCTCTCGTGGGGCCCTGCATCCCAACCACTCTCGCCTCTCCTCCAGCCTGGGCTTCCCCTGGGGAAGGGCTTCTTCTTCCTTCATATTTCGCAAAAAAATATTGCTTTACCACAAATTAGTTACACAAATAGTTCAGTTACATGACTGCGTGAAGGTATTACCTGATGACAATAAGCTGAAGTAAAAGCTCACTGGACTAGATGGGATAAAATTTCATATTATTGCTGATGAGGTGTGGATGCCATTCTAGGAAGGTATTTTTTGTTTTTTCCTCAATAGGTAGCTCAAGATGCAGTCATATAAATTAGTTATTTCTCAAAACACCAGAAATTAATTATAGAAAACTAAATAGAAAAGCAATTTAAAACTCTATGTGAAAATCCGTAAGACAATAAAAAATTTCATAAGAAAGTTACCAGTTACAAAACTGGTGTAACTGGTGTCTGAGAGTCACACCAAGTGCTAAGCTAACATGGTTTATAATTGTATTATGATTTCTAAGGAAATACAGAAGGTAGGGGCTTTGATGTCTTACTGAGATCAGCTGAAAGTATCATTTAATGTGTACATAGTGCTGCAGATTTTTTTCAAAGATCAAATAAGAAAAGATGTACAACCTTTGCCTCAGGTCAGTGGAAGTTAAATGCCATATTTAGATCTAAATATTACAGCCTGAGGTACTGTCTTAGATAATTAGTAACTGTGATGAGGCAGGAGAAATAACATTTGTCCCAGATTTGTACATGCATTCTCATAAGCAGAGAGCCCATAGATAAGAGAACCACAAAGAAATCGAATATACAAACCTAAACAATCACGATTCACAGTCACTCAGTGCTGGTTTCTGGTTTCTGTTTGTTCTTTGAAACAGCTTCTAAGAGAAAATACTATATTCATCATTCTGCAATTTTTTTTGGTAGTTATAACTTAATATAACTCTTAAGAGAAAATTCTGTATTCATCATTCTGCCTTTTTTTTTTGGTAGTTATAATTAATGTCAATTGAAGATGAAAGAAATATGCAGCCAATGAGAGTTTATAAGGACAACAAAATACTTTTCTGTGCAGTTAACATTCATGCATTCATACAGACATAATCAGCAGAACTGGAAAAGAACAGTGGACTTCTAAGTAGTAAAGTACAACATGAGCTAAAGTTCTTGTGAGAAATTTATGTCAGTGCATTTATATCACCCAGACATGGCTGAAGTGCCATGTTATCTTATTGGGTATATTCCTCTCATTTATCTGAAACTTTACCATGAAAATGCTCTCAGAATTAAATTTGTAGTTAAGCTAGGTGTGCATCTGCATACACACAGAGTTGAGGACACATGCTGCTTTGTGTGTGTGCAGGCTCCATACGTGCATTCTATAGATAGCATCTGTGCACCTGCATGCAGCTCATTTGCAGCAGCAACAGCCAAGGCTCTTCAATAATAGAACAGCTACCAGCAGGCTCACATGGGGTAATTTAAGCTTGGCTTGGGCATGAAGCACAGATCTTTGAAGCAGTTCCCAGTGGTATTCCTCTTGGTCTAGGGAGAATCCTCAGAGAATGCTGCAGGTTTTGGGGTTTTTTGAATCAATTTTAAAAGGGGGAGAAAACAGGGATATATGTAAATATGTGTGGATCTGTGCCTTGCCCAGCTCTGTGTTAAGTCAGAAGCTGCTGTTCCTCCTCTCTGCAGTGCTGAATATGGCCCTGCTCTCCCTGCTCCACCCACGAGCTGTCGGGAGCACGACTCAAACCTCAGATCAGGATGCTGGTCATCAAAATTGCCTAAGGGGTAGAGGTGCCACAGTAGTGGCCAAGGGACACTCAGCCCTCAGGGCACTTTCACAAGCCCACTGAAGGGATGCACAGGTGCTTGTAGCTGCCTGAGAAGGTGGCAGGTGCTCAGCTGTGTCCCACAGTGTGGCCAAGGGCAGCTCAGAGCCGCCAGGCTGGCAGAGACAGCCACCAGCTTTGTGCCTGGTGTCACCCAGAGCTGTCCTGGGAAACCTTTGCCTGCTGGGAGGGCAGTCTTGGTCACAGTTAGCATGGAGCTACTGAGGTAGCAGTGGGGAAGTGCTGCTGTTTGTTGGTTTTTAAGATATTAGGATAAAGAAAGGTTGTTTGCCCTTGTAATTTTGTTAGTAGAAAAACTTGGGATGAAGCCTGACTCTAACTGAAGTCAGTAACAAAAGTTGAGGAATTTGGTGCACCCAGAGCCCACCTCATTTGAAAATGTATAGGTTGCCTTATCAGACCTGATTCATCCAGGCTGATGCTGTGTCACAGACTGCAATAGGTAGAGACTGCTTTTGAAAACACCAGGTCAATTAATATAGTTTGCATTGTAAATTCTGTTTTTTTACTTCATTAGACTCAGGTTCATGACGTGAAGAAGAGAAGTACATAACCATTTAATTAATATATAGTTCATTCTTATTATTCAGATAAATATCTGGGTGTTGTATTCTACTGAGCACTTACTCTCACATAATGCATAAATTAAAAAAAAACCCCTCAGGAATATGTCACTTAAATTTTGTGGTGCATAAAAGGTTTCTGTTATATTCATTTTAATTTTTTTTACCTCTAAGGTATTTTTCTAAATAAGATTTTGTTTTGATACAATGGACAAAGTAGAAATGCCTTCTTTATATATTGGTATCACAGTGTGTATATATAATTTAAATAGTGAATTTTTTATATATCTGACTCATAATCTAAATGATCTGCAGATCTTCAAGGAGAGTACTTTTATATGTATTTTGTTAAGTGTATCCATCTCTTGCTTATAAACCCTTTTAGTCTCTACTGTTGCTGCTTTCAAAGCTGTGACCAGCACTGGGGAACACACCCCAAGGCAGGGGTAAAAAAATCATTTCTTGAAATAGCACTGGAATATTTTCATTTTTCTGCCTCAATCTCTGTACGTTCACATCCATATTTACTTTTTAGACTGGCCTTACATTTGGAGCAGAGATTTCCAGTGAGTAGCCCACAGCAATCCCCAGGAATTTTTCCTAGGTTAATTAAAAACCCAGCAATGTGAATGAAGAGTTTAAATTAATGTCTCATTTGCATTGCCTAAAATATATTTGCTGATGGGGAATTTCACCAACCATTTTTCTGGAAGTTCACGGAGTGCTGCAGAGTCACACTGGAGACACTCAGAGTTTTTTCTAGTCTGTCCTAAATAACATTGTACTGTAAGATTTGACTTCCAAGTGTTCTCTTCATCACTCTGCTCATCATGAAACACACCACATACAGACTCTTAAGGGGTCTTATTAACCTTTTGATTTTTGAAATTGTCCATTTTTTGTACTTTTCCCCTGCAAGACAGATGCTTGGCTGGATCAAGTTCTTCCTTTAGCTATTCTTTTGGAGTGCTTTTCAATATTTATTTTGTGAAAACCTTTATAAAGACTTAGCTAAACCCACTTTCACTGATTATCTCAGTATATTCTTTTTTTCAGCATCTTGCTGATATGATAATATATCTATATATAAATATATATCTATCTATGGAGAGAAACTTGTGACTATATTGAGAAAAATCATGCTGCTTAATCTTTGATCCTGAACTACTTACATGAACACAATGTATTATTGGTCCCTTTTAGGTCGCATGGTGTTTGTTTTATTGATTTCCTTCTTTGCCTAATACATCCATTGGTTCTGGTAAGGCTTGTTGCTCCACAGGTGATTTTTTTCCTTCCTCCTCAATATTCAGTAGAATGGGTGCAACCATTTGCAATGGATTTGAAAGTCGTATCTTTTGTTCGTTTTAACTGAGGAGCCAATCTGTGTCTTAATTTTTAATTTTAGATTTGCTGTACAGTTCAGGTGGCCTAGTCTGAGGTTTCTGAGTGTTTTAATTATAAAGCCATGTTCAAAGATCTGATTTGTTTTTCATCTTTACAGCTAACCACAGCCTACAATGAACTGAGCTAGCTCCATGGCGCTAAATGTGCTGCTCTTCTCTTCTGTTACTCTCAGGCAGTGCAATGGATTTACCAGTTCTCTTCCAGGCTTCCTGCTCCCTGCATCTCTGCATTCCAAGGATGACCAGTTGGTTTCAATCTCTACCTAAACTTTTCCCTTTATCTACACAGGACATTTTTTCTTGCCTTTCTGCTCTCTAGAAGCACGCGTGCTTTGGTAGCGGCTGGATGAGAGACTCTTGCAGGAGCAGAGAATTGCAGCAAGCAGAGTGTCAGACTGGAATGCTGATTTTGTTTCAGGTCCCCATTTCTTGTCCCTAAGATCCAAGGGATTACTTCTTTAGCAAATGTATGCACACAGCTACAGCATACTGCAGGGAAGGGGGAAAGGGTATGATTTGATTTCCAGCAGCATTCATTCTTTCCCCCCTCCTCAGGCTTTATACCTCGAAAGAAATTTAACTCAGTAAAATCATGGAAATCCTTTTTTTCCCCCCCCTGTTTTTTTTTTTTTAATCTTTATGCCTCTGGAGCATTTAACTCATTTTCCAAGGTCTATTCTGAGTTCTGACTGCTGCCCTTTGTGCAACTCCAACCTCTATCTTGTGCTTTTCATCTTTCATCTTTATGAGCCAAAATACTGACCCCAAAATGCACTTGAATACCACAGATAAGATCTAAATGAAATTATTATGTTGTCAAGCTGCTGTCTTTTTTAATACTTTATGGCAATTTTATTTCTTGATATGTCGCTCAACACCATACTTAGTTTCCACTAAGTATTCAAAAGCAAATGTGCAGTTTATGCAATTGTTTATTGCAGTGTCCATCAGAAGTCCACTTCCTTAGAGTGAAATGCAACTACTAAAATGCAGACTAATTTACTAGTTGTAATTGTTTGAGCCAAATATCACTCCATATATTCATAATAATTTAATTAATTTAACAATTTAAAATCTGCTAGCCTGGATTTGCACTCATGTAGTTGAGATCAGTATCTAAAAAATATTATTTCATCATTATAGACTCTTTCAAGAACAGAGAAATAGATATGGCCAGGATGTTCTTGAAAATCTGTTTCAGTCTGGGTTTTTTGCACAAATGTGGTGCATTATTAATACATTGGGTATTGAAATGAACATATATCCTCATGCTTTTTTGCTCTCACTAACTTTTCTATTAGCTATGATCATGAAGGGCGTCTGACCAATGTAACACGTCCCACTGGAGTGGTAACTAGCCTTCATCGAGAGATGGAAAAGTCTATTACCATCGACATTGAGAATTCTAATCGGGATGACGATGTCACGGTCATCACAAATCTCTCCTCTGTGGAGGCTTCCTATACAGTTGTTCAAGGTACCAAAGCACACCTCTCAGCACACCTCCTAACCACACACACACCCTGAGAAAGCAATTTGCTAACAGTTCGTTCATTAGTACACTTGTGAGCAGGGGGAAACCGTGTAAGGTTTGCAAGAAAAACTCCCATAAAGCTTATTCCCAAAATGACAGGTCTTCAGGACAGGTAAGAGCCATTTTGCAGTCCTGCTTTGTGTCAAGTACATATGGTCACTATCTGCTGGGGGAAAGTTAGTGCTGCCACTGCCTCCTGGGTCAGGGTCACTTCACCCACTTGCATATTTCCCTGTAAAACTGGTTCTGACTTCTGTGCCACAGAGATGCAGCCTGACTGCTGCATATGGCTGCTGGGGGAGATTCGTCTGGACAGGCTCAGGAAGCCCTCTAGTAGAAGAAATCTAAATTTACACACTGCCATTAATTACAATGTAGAACAATCAGGGCAGTGGATGGTGTGGTGCCAGAGATGGCCCTTCCAAGAGCAGGGTACAGCCCAGGTGTGGCAGGAGGCAGCAGCAACGCAGGTTCAGAGTTTGTGTAGAGCATTCCAGCACCACCCAGGCATTGTATCTGATGGAGTGAAGTCAGTTGTCAAAGACAGACTGAAAGGGTTTTGGTGAGTGATAGAGCTTTTAAATTAAGATATTAATGTCACTGGAATGAGAATATCATCATCAAACAATAGTCTCCTCCTGACAAAAATATCAACATTTATAGACTATTATACCGTGACAGGTCTGGTTACAAAGACTTAATTTCTCTTGCACCAGATGTTTAATTACAAAGATGCTGTCCTTCTGTCAGGCAAATACTGATGTGCTGCTGACAGCTGCACACTCTGGCACTCCCTCCTGGAGTGAGGGGGCTTGGCTGTGCCAAACAGCTGGAGAACTGCACGGCCAGAGAAGCACGGGATTGTTTCTGTAACTCTTCTCCAACAGAGGCCGGGTGTGCACATCAGGCCAGTGTGGTTCTGCTGGGGAGGCAGGCAGGCAGGAGAGGGAACCACTGTGGCTGCCAGCTTGCACTGCTGGAGCCTCACACCTTGAGGATTTAAAGCCACACTGTAATTCTGTACAAGGCCTCTGCTTGGAGACAGTTTTTAAACAGAGGGAAACAAAAAATAAGAGGCACTTACTTCTTCCTACTTATAAAGAGTCCAGCAATCATCTTCTTTTTCTTTTTTTCCTGGAGTTTAATGCTTTATTGTTTATCCAGCAGTTCAGTTTTCAGGAGTTTTTGTTCATATCAGAAATAAATTACGTGGTTCACCACATATCACTGTGCATTTTGATTCACAATTAAGACTGAAGGGAAAACATAATGAAATAAACACAGTATCTCTCTGCAGGCTCACTGTTACACTACTGTTCTTTACATGAATCAGTAACATCTGTAATTTCCACCATAGTACCACGTAAATGGTAATTGCAGGCTGACTTCATTTAACATCAACAGGAGTGCAATAAAAAAACCAATCAAATTAAGCTATATGTTTTCTTTATGACTGGAGTAGCTAAATTATTTTCTTTTCGTTATTGCTGTAGATCAAGTGAGGAACAGCTACCAGCTCTGTAATAATGGTACTTTGAGAGTGATGTATGCCAATGGCATGAGCATTAGCTTTCACAGCGAACCTCATGTCCTGGCTGGGACTGTGACTCCCACCATAGGACGATGTAATATTTCTCTACCCATGGAAAATGGTTTAAACTCAATTGAATGGCGCCTGAGGAAGGAGCAGATTAAAGGCAAAGTGACGGTGTTTGGAAGAAAGCTCAGGGTAAGTAGAACCTGTTGTTACAATAGTCATCTTTTCCTCTTTGGGCAGAAAATTATTTTTTTTTATTTTGAAGGACATTACTTGTTAAAAATGTACAGCTCTGTAATCGTCTTTGGTGTGACACTGCTTGAGAGCTCAGTTGGCTGTGTGGGATCATCTGCTACAATCAGCTCTAGAGCTTTGTTACTAAAAGTATTCTAAAAGAGATTGGTAAAAATACCTAGAATATTATAGAATCACAGAATCAGCAATGTTGGAAGAGACCTTCAGGATCATTTAGTTCAGTCATTACCCCAGCCCCACCATAATTCCCCCAAATGCCATATCCCAGTGCCTCTTGAGCACATCCAGAGATGATGACTCCACCACTTCCCTGGGCAACCTACTCCAATGCATGAACACTCAGTGAAAAAAACTTTTCAGCTATCTAATCTGAACCTCCCCTGGTGCAACTTAAGGCAATTTCCTCTTGTCCTCTCATTTGAGATACGGCAGAAGAGACTGACCCCCAACTTGTTAACTCATTTCAGGGACTTCTAGAGAGCAATTAGGTCCCCCCAAACCAACTTTTCTGCAGATTAAACACCCCAGCTCCCTCAGCTACTCCTCAGAAGATGTATTCTAGAGCCTCCCCCAGCTTCACTGCCCTGTTGCTGCAAAACACTGCATCTCAGGGGGATTGAAATCTGAGCACTCACCACTTGGAAAACTGCCAGAGCAGAGTTACCCCAGCTGGTGCTAGGGAGCAAGCACAACTACAGCATTCTGCTGCTGTAAAATCTCCCTACAGACTCACTGAGACAGGCATGTTGTGTTTATTCCCTTTCCCAAATGGCACAATTGGAAAATAATTGCCATAATTACAAAATCGTAAGCACAGGATAAGGAAGACAGGCAGGTCATGTAATCCATCCCTTGCCAAATTACAGATCTGCTGCAGCTGGATTAATCTCATTCTGTGCTTTGCTGGCCTGGTTTTCACCAATTTTTTTGACTAGACTACTTCAGTATATGCAGTTTTGGGAGGGATTTGAGATACTGGGCAGAAAACAAATGTAGTACTGATCAAGTCCTCATTCTTTTAGAAATTCTTTCAACATCACTGAACACAAGATACAGTTCAGTGTGTTCAAGATCACATAGCAAATGCAATATATGTAAGCAATTATATAGTGATTTGCAAAAAAAGCAATACTTGGATGTTAATTTTTTATATTTTCCTATTGCTTAGCATCTAATTCTCGGTGCTGAGTTAACAAATCTCTCCTTATTCTCACAAACACTCAGAATTGTACTTATTGGGGGGAGGAGGAAGGTTAGACAAAAAAAATTGAATGAGATTAGCAGCTAATCCTTAATGGCTAAATTTCATGGCTGTGTAATTGATTTTTGATGTGTTGACCTGCAGCAGTTGATTGGAAGTGGAAAATAAATCAGCTCTGCATTTTGACTAGGTGTTGTCCAAAATAAAAATAAATAGGATGCTGAAATGAAATTGCAGTAATCCTAGCTCTAATACTAAAAATTTAATAGAGGTACTTGTGGTAATTAGCTGAAGTTAAACACATCTTAGTGCTGAAACCTTGCTTGAGATAGATTTTCTTGCATCATGTTATGCAAATCAAGACAATGCTTTATCTAGCAACACCTCAACATTTAATTGTCTGGTATTAGTTCCTTTAACAATAATCACATATCCATTTAGCTCTTTTAAATGAAAATCACTATGAGATTATCACAGGTTGAGTGGACTGAAAATGAAATTTGAAAACAAGGGAGAAAGCATAGAATTTATTTGCATCTCATTTATTCTAAGTCATCTTTATAAATTGTTTAGTGAACAAAGCAGAGCAAGTGTGTTGGAACGCTGCGGGGGCAGGTGGCAGGCAGGGACAGCTGTGGCACATGGTGGCACAGAGCAGGGCACTGCTGCAGAGCTGACAGAGCACCAGGGCCACCTCCTGGAGCCCCAGCTCACAATCAGTGTGACTGGAGGGGTGAGCATTCTTTGCAATTCACCTCTTATCTGAGTACTCCACCTCGCAGTGCTCTGAGGAATACTTGCTGCAGCCCACTAACCTGTACCTCAGTAGTGAAAGGGGGCCTATAAAAAAGATGAGACAGACTTTTTTTAGGGTCTGTTGTGATAGGACAAAGTTTGGCAGCTTTATCCAGAAGAGGGTAGATTTAAAGTACTTACACAGAAGTTTTTCATGATGATGTGGTGAGACACTGGCACAGGTTGCCCAGAGCAGTGGTAGATGTCCCATTCCTGGAAGCACTGAAGGTGAGGTTGGCAGGGCTCTGCACAGCCTGTTCCAGTGCTCAGGGGTTGTACTGGGTGATTCACAGGTCCCTTCCAACCCAAAGCACTGGCTGATTGTATGAGTGGTGCTGCCTGAGCCCAGGCTCTGCCCATCCATGCTTTAGGCACATCCCAGCCACACGTTGGCATCTGCACACCTGCCTGGGCACATTCCACGAACCTGAGAAAGGAACTGCACCTTTATCTTATCCCTCTCACTGTCTGCTGCTGTCTGATGCGCCACACGTTCAGTGCCTTGCTGTAGTTTCAGATAAAGTCCTGATTAGATTCTTGTCTGAAGAGTTTTTATTATGGTGCAGCATCATGTAAGTGATTTCTGTGGCCAGACCTTTCCAAGGCACAAAGGGCTCGTCCCTACGGCCACTTCAGCAGCAGCTGAGGGAACACCAGATGTGCACGTGAGTAGTGAACAAAAGAGAAAGGGCTTGGCCAGTAATCTGCAGTTGTGGTACTTGTGACTGCTCTAGGTGTTCCCAGGAAGGGTGGGAATCAGCCTGTTTGGGTTTCTCTGTAATTCATATGATACTGTAATTGCAGTCTCTGGTTTTACTTATTTTACAAATGCAAATGAAGGTACTGAATTATCCAAGCAGGTGATGTTTGCGTGTGCATCTCCAAGTGATGTTTGCATGTGTGCACAGCTCTTGTGTGTGTAATCATTTTTAAAACCTTAATAATTCCATTTTCTGTGGCAAAACCAAATAATTGTTATAATGTTTTTGAGAAAAGAGAGGATACCTGGAGTCAGACTTTCCTTCATGCAGATTACTATTCCAGTTATTGTAATGGAGGGAACAAAACCCAGAAATCCTGACTGATTTATGAAGCTTTAGAAGTTACAAAAACCAAAAACAAACAAAACACCCAAAGCTAAAATTCAGTTCATAATGTTTCTGAAAGACTTTTTTTCTTTTTAGAAATGCTGCTCACCTTTAATAAATTGGGCTATTTCAGTCGTGTACTAACCCTTTAATTCTATAGCTAAATGTTTTTGAGAGGTCAAAGCTCTCTTTGCTGATGAAAAGAGGATTTTTTATGTCTCTGCCATCAGGGTTGATCCTACAAAACAAGAGTAACCAGTTGAGAAACTACTGATGTTGAGTTTGGCTTCCCTGGCTTTATTTTCATTGCAATAGGAGAGCAGAATATGACTTATTTTGCCCCAAGGTGTTTTAAGAAAAATACTCTGTCTTTTCTCTGAATCACAGGGCAAGTTCTTGCTGGGATAACCTTTGGGAAAACCTACAGAAAAGAGCTTTTTTTTCCCTATTAATTGCCCACTGAGGAAATGCAAACTGTTGAAGAGATTAATTTCATTAATGGAAAAAATTAGGATAATGAGTGATAATTTGAAATAATTATTTCTTTACAAACACAAAACTATTATTAATTTTAAATGTGTCTGTATAACTGAATTTCTACTGAGTTGGTTGGGGTGGGAATTGAGTTTACCCCTGCCAATGAATATATCTCAGAATAACTTTTATGTCCTCAAGAAAGGCTCAGGGTTAATTTACATATTGTTTGATGTACACTTTAATTTTGGATAAGAGAAAACGTTGCATTATCAAAGCTACTGTAAAATATAAGCTAAAGAACAAATTCCCAAGAACTGATGACTACTTTTTGCTCTGAAATTATATCTAATTTAAAAACTTCTACTTTATTAATGATTCATCTGCAATTAAATTACTTAAGAAGCTTTATCAGATTACAGCATTAGCCTGAATTCTATGGCTTACCCCCCAGTGAATATATTTCTGTATCTCTCATTATAGTACTCCCACTAGAAGCCTCCACATTTGGTATTCTTATCCTCCTTTGCCTCTGTTTTTCTCTTTTATCTAAAATAAATAAATAAATAAATAAATAAATAAATAAATAAATCTGGCACTGAAACAATTCATGCTGTACTTGAATGAAAATTATAACAAAAACAAAAAAAAAAGGTGAGGGGGATAAAAGAAAAATATTAAACCTAATTTGTAGTACCTTTGCTTTCAATACTACAACTCCATCTTTCCCAGCCTGTGTGATCAGGATTTTTAAGCCCATCCCAAGTGAAGGATCTATTGAATATTTGGAAAGTAATTGAAGAAAACAGTAAATGAATGAATTCTAAGCAGGGTGTTGCAATTATAGAAGCCAAGTGGCTAAACCTCAATGAAGACATAAAAACGTCTTCTGTTGTTCTTAGTGTGATTGTATGGAAAAAGGAAAAAAAAAAGATGGTGGAAGTACAAAAAGAAAAGAAAAATAGTAAGAAGTAGAAAAATAGAATAAGTAAGAAAAGTATTCCACGCAAAATTATTTGCTTCTCTGCACTTTAAGATCTAGGTGTGCAGAATGCTTGTCTGTTCTGACCATAATGGAAGCTTTTTACTGTAGGATATCATCTCTTATATTGCAGCGAGGTAGGAAATTCCCCAGTAAAACTCAAAATTATTTGAATATACTACCAAGCAGAAAGCAAAATCCAGTTAACAGAAACCCTACGCTTTTCACAAAGGATTTCCCTGTTGGGCACCCAGTTTCCCCTCTGTAAAGCCCAGCACACGCTGCCTCCTTCCCCCCGCAGGTGCACGGCAGGAACTTGCTGTCCATCGACTACGACCGCAACATCCGCACCGAGAAGATCTACGACGACCACCGGAAATTCACGCTGCGCATCATCTACGACCAGCTGGGCCGGCCTTTCCTGTGGCTGCCCAGCAGTGGCCTGGCTGCTGTCAATGTCTCCTATTTCCTCAACGGGCGCCTGGCAGGGCTGCAGCGCGGGGCCATGAGCGAGAGGACGGACATCGATAAGCAGGGCAGGATTGTGTCGCGCATGTTCGCCGACGGCAAAGTGTGGAGCTACACCTACCTGGAAAACGTAGGTGGTGTCGTGTCAGCTCCTGGCATGAGCTGCAAGGACACAAAGTTCTACTTGGCTTCATAAATCACGTGTACAAACTAGCTAAGGTTTGGTGTATCCCAGCTGTTAGCCATCCCCGCTCTCTAAATGCCTTGTTTTTCAATTAGTCAACTGAATATGACCAATTCTTAATGGGAAATGTTTTGTTCATGGTTTCTGTGTTTTGATATTTTTCTGCCATAGAATGGTAATAAATTAACACGATGAATTGTGCTTAATTAAGCCCAAAATGCATGACTAAACCTGACAAAAGATTCATGTAGAAACAGGTAATTCATCTCTAATTGTTACTTATTAAATGGAAATATGGTAGTGCATTTCTACTTCGCCTGATTAGAACACTTCAGTCATAAAAGTGTCTTAAATACTGTAAAACTGCACATTGTTTTCCATTTCCCTTCTTGCTGCTCTAAGTAAACCAGAGCTGATGTTCTCTGCTTAGTTTCTCACATATTTCACAGTAACAGTTGTGAATTACAGCCGCTGGCAGAAAGATAAATCAAGTCATTTATCTAACTCCTCTGCATCCCTCAGGAAAAAAAAAAGGAGAAAAAAAAAAGTCTTCCTACAGGGAGGACAGCTCACAGGTTGCTAACCTACATTTTCTCTGGAGTGTCAGCATATTGATTTCTAGGGAGAAGATCCCCTCATCTGGCAACCTGACAATATTCCTGAGCAGCTCTGTGCCCCTGACTAATGTATCTGATTCTCTTTGTACTCACTTAACATTAGTGCCTCTCCAGTAAACTTTTCTTCAGTTCCCTGTCTCGGGCTGGTAACGGTTTGTTGTTGTTTCCCCTGCAGTCGATGGTGCTGCTGCTGCAGAGTCAGCGGCAGTACATCTTCGAGTACGACTCCTCAGACCGCCTGCACGCCGTCACCATGCCCAGCGTGGCTCGGCACAGCATGTCCACCCACACCTCCGTGGGCTACATCAGAAACATCTACAACCCCCCCGAGAGCAACGCCTCCGTCATTTTTGACTACAGCGATGATGGGAGGATTCTGAAAACGTCGTTTTTAGGTACCGGCCGACAAGTCTTCTACAAGTATGGGAAGCTATCCAAGCTGTCCGAAATTGTTTATGACAGCACGGCGGTTACTTTTGGATACGACGAGACTACGGGTGTCCTAAAAATGGTGAATTTGCAAAGTGGAGGATTTTCTTGTACGATTCGCTATCGGAAAATCGGTCCTCTTGTAGACAAACAAATCTACAGGTTCTCTGAAGAAGGAATGGTCAATGCAAGGTTTGATTATACATATCATGACAACAGCTTCCGAATCGCAAGCATCAAACCCATCATAAGTGAGACACCCCTTCCAGTTGACCTTTACCGTTACGATGAGATTTCTGGCAAAGTAGAGCATTTTGGTAAATTTGGAGTTATTTATTATGATATAAACCAAATTATCACCACTGCAGTTATGACACTGAGCAAGCACTTTGACACCCATGGACGCATTAAGGAAGTGCAGTACGAAATGTTCCGCTCCCTGATGTACTGGATGACCGTGCAGTACGACAGCATGGGAAGGGTGACCAAAAGAGAGCTCAAACTCGGTCCCTACGCCAACACAACCAAGTACACCTACGACTATGACGGAGATGGGCAACTGCAGAGCGTGGCAGTCAATGACAGACCCACCTGGCGCTACAGCTACGACCTGAACGGGAACCTCCACCTCCTGAATCCTGGGAACAGCGTCCGACTGATGCCGCTGCGCTACGACCTCAGGGACAGGATCACACGCCTGGGTGACGTCCCGTACAAGATCGATGATGACGGGTTCCTGTGGCAGCGGGGTGCGGATGTGTTTGAGTACAACTCCAAAGGGCTCCTGACAAGAGCTTACAACAAAGCAAATGGTTGGAGTGTTCAGTACCGCTACGACGGACTGGGCCGAAGGGCTTCCTGCAAGACCAACCTGGGGCATCATCTACAGTATTTTTATGCTGATCTTCACAATCCAACGAGGGTTACTCATGTCTACAACCATTCCAATTCCGAAATCACCTCTTTGTACTACGATCTGCAAGGCCACCTCTTTGCAATGGAGAGCAGCAGTGGCGAAGAGTATTACGTGGCCTCTGATAACACAGGCACTCCCTTGGCTGTGTTCAGCATCAATGGCCTCATGATCAAGCAGCTCCAGTACACGGCCTATGGGGAGATCTATTATGACTCTAACCCAGATTTCCAGCTGGTCATTGGGTTCCATGGAGGGCTGTATGACCCTTTAACCAAACTCGTGCATTTTACCCAAAGGGACTACGATGTCCTGGCTGGGCGCTGGACATCTCCTGATTACACCATGTGGAAAAATATTGGCAAAGAGCCTGCTCCTTTCAATCTGTACATGTTCAAGAGTAACAACCCTCTCAGCAACGAACTGGATCTAAAGAATTATGTAACAGGTGAGACTTCTTCAGGTTTATAATACATAACACTACAGCTTGGAAGCTGATTTGGGAAAGAAATCCAGCTTCTCCTTGTGAGCCCTTTGCTCAATCTTCACATCAAGTTTGGGCCATTTTCCTCTTTTAGCTATTGAAAGAACTGGATATTTCTGATTCCTTGGTTCTGCTCTTCCCTGAATGAAGTGAGAAGCCATGATGAATTATGGAGGGAAAAAAATCAAAATAAGTTTGCCTGAATATAAAATTTCAGCACAGCCATAGTACTCTTCCTATTGAACTAGTATTGTATAAAGTGTTCATTCTAATTCTGTATCAAGAAAAGTGAAGTCATGTATAGGAATCACTGGCAGGTTGGTTCAGAATCACAAACCAGAACTACTCAGATCTCTTTCTATGAGGGCTACTTTCAAAATTAACTACTGACAGAGCCCATGGGCACATTATGAATTAGCACCAAGAATGGATTTAATTAGACCTCTTTTTCACGTTTAACTTTTAATATGCAAACAGTCTTTAGTCTTTAAAATTAAATCTTTAATGTTTCTTAAGATTATTTCATCCTGAAAGACTAATAAACGTTATGGATTGTGTAGAGCCAAGAAACAAAAGTAGTTTTGATCACATATATTAGAATTGAGTAAAACTTGTAACCCTTTCTTAATTAGGAGTAATTTTTCACTTAGTAACATCACACAGTACTTGAACTAGCTGCTGGCTGTTTCTAAAAGGAAAGGTAATTAATATGTCTTCAGGAAAAGCTTTTTTTGAGAATTGAATATGCAGTATACAATAATTAGAGTAGTGATACCATTTTTAAAAAGGAACAATCTTAATTTTAGCAGTAATTTTAATTTCAAGAAAAGTGTGCATTTCCTTCAAAGAAAATCACAGCATGTTTCATTAGTACATTGAAACCTAATAGTAGGTGTAACACACCTAAGGTTCTAGTGGAGCAACTTTGCAATTAGCAGATAATGTGATTTGTAGCTGATAGTGTTAAAATACTGGTGACTAAAATTACCTCATTGTCCTAAATTCAACGAAGTCCTATTTTCGTCCACCACCCTTTGATTTTGATTTTCAACATCATCTTATTGTGGTTTGCTACATTCTGAAATTGTATTTATTTAATTTATCCATCCACTGGATGAAATCTAATAAGATAAAATTGCGTTTAGGGACAACATGCACCCGTAAAAATACTTCATCAGTGATGCAAATATTTGTTGCTGTAGGACTGAAGAGAGTCTCTTCAACAAGAAGTGTTTATGGTGGCACCTTTGTTGTCATAGTTCAAAAAAAAAAACAAAACAGAGAACAAAAAAATACCCACCAAAAACCCTCTCCCCATTCTTACTGTTAACCCCTGACAATGCTTTATTCACAGGTTTTGCTGAAAACAAATTCCTGTAGCAAGTGCAGTGCTGCAAAGCACATTAGCTCAGCAGAAGAGTAACTGTTTTGTATATAGATCCTCCTCTGGTTTCTGTGGAATTAGAGTAGCTGAAGTGTTCAAGAGATACCATTTTTCCATAAAATAAAATTGAAACCTTATAAGGAGCAGTAACTCTGTGCTGTCCAAAGGTTCATGAAAGATACAGTAGGCACTGTGTGATGGGAGATGAATACAGATACCTTACAGAGGCAGAGTAGAAAAATACTCTGAAATATTTTAGAGTTAGAATGGCTAAAAAAAGACCTTTGAGGGAAAACAGGCTTTGCAACAGCTCAGCTCACAGAAGTGGCAATAGCAGTATCAGGAGCCAGTGTAGGCCAGTGAGGGGAGATGGTCGCTGGAAAAGACAGGAGATATTTTTAAGCAAAAATTATCATGAATTCAGGAAACAGGAAATGTAAAATGGAGTCATGGACTCTTTTTTGTTAAAAGAGTTATAATTTGGATAACTAAAATACATCATTAGTTTTTAATACCTGCTGAGTGAGAATTACTGTTATTAATTGAGTTACTTATCTTTTACAGCTAGATCTGAGAACAGAGTTTTCATGGCTGAACCCCCATCTGGAATTTGCTGAGGCTCACCTCAGAGCTGAGCTGTAATGCTCCTGCACAGCTCCTGCTTTCCCTGGAGGGATGGGAAGGATATTCTTAGTGCCTAAATTTAGCCATCTGATTTACAAATCTAGCTTCTCACTGCTTTTAATGGAGCCTCCTGAGACCTGATGACAGCTGATAGAAGTAGGACATAGAAGAGAAGCCATGTCTTTCCCCAAAGGACTTTGCAGATGTTTTTATAGTGTTAACCTAATAAAATATCATTATACAATACAGTTTATAGGTTACATGTAGTAGCCACATCAGAAAGTGTCAGAGATGGAACAGGTACTGCATACTGTAAAATGTTTGGATAATTCATGTGCTCTAATGGAAAATAATGAAAGAGCTGGTATACCCCTGATGAATTATTTAGGGTAAATTTAACACAGGTTTTCCTGTGCCTGTTCATGGTGGAGTGCTACAGTTCTGTAAAATTTCACACTATAATATTGATTGTGACTTCAGTTGCTACTTGAAATTAAGGATGTCAAAGATAGATTTCCTAATATTTTTTATTTCCTCTATTTGTTAAACACGTGTTTTTCAGTTAGCTGCTTTCTTTTGATTTTTAGATGTCAAGAGCTGGTTGGTGATGTTTGGATTTCAGCTTAGCAACATCATTCCTGGTTTCCCTCGGGCAAAAATGTACTTTGTGTCACCACCATATGAGCTGTCTGAGAGTCAAGCATGTGAAAATGGACAGGTAGGCAGAAAGATTAAATTACTTCTTTGGATAAATTTGCCCCACTCTATAGATAGAATCACTGGCTCTTCTGTGGTTACAGCAGAAGGCCAAGCACTTAATTCAGTGTAAAGTGAAGTGAGTATAGCTACATTTTATACTAATGAACATATGCTTTTCTTGCCAGCTTTCGTTGTTATCATAATTACAATGTCATTAGTTTGTCTTTTATTGAGTTATTCCTTGATTAACAAGTTGTAACTCGATTAACTTGATTAGCAATGACAAAGGGAGACTTTGTCAGGGTAATTTATCATCTGTTGTACCTTTGGTAAAACCATCCTAATAATGTGTTGCAATAAACTTAGGCTGGTACTTGTTTTACTGGTAAAAAAGGATTCTGCTTCTCACCCTGTAAGAGGTTTTCTTACCATGGTTTGTCATTTTTCTAGTTAGACGTTTTGATTTGCAACTCCATTTAACTTCTGTTACAGTGCTCGTACTTTTCAGGTTAAGGGTGGACAATAGTGCATAGGTTTAACTTTTAAATAAAATAAATTCCAACCCATTTAATAAACTTCAGAAGAGTACTAAGCCAATTCCAAACCTACTCTTTGCTAGGCTTACTTCATCTTTGCGGTAATACAATAGAAATAATCATTTAAACCTAAACATACCACTTTCTCATGCTTCTAAGTCATTTGAGAGCCTAAACCCTGTCTTCAAGAATTTCTTTGGTGCTTTTGGGCCCAAATCTCATCTGTTTTCAAAAAAGCTTATATTCATAAGCATTATAGTTATATGGCTGAAATCTCTGGCGAAAAGTATCCCCAAGTTAAATGTCACCTTTTAATACATTGATACAGTTTGTTTCAGCTCTGATTAAAATTGTGCTAGACTTGGGCCTTTCTTATTCTTCCACTGGGCATTATATGACTGGCCAAAAGTGACACGTATGATACATATATGCTACAGAGGGTGATGAGAAGTATTTTATTTGGTCTTACAGATGGCAAAATAATTTGCTGAATGAGGATTTACCCGATTCTAAATGAGACGGATGGATGGATGGAGGGATGGATGGATGGATGGATGATGGATGGATGGATGGATGGATGGATGATGGATGGATGGATGGATGGATGGATGGATGGATGGATGGATGGATAGATGATGGATGGATGGATAAATGGATAGATGGATAAATGGATAGATGGATAAATGGATAACAGAGTGGTCTTCTGTAGTGTAGATTTTTTTTCTCTGTCTTTCCTTTAAAAAAGCAAAGCAAGGATCATTACTGGTCTCTGAAATGAGTGTGTTCATATCTGCATCTTCTTTGGTCTTCTGTTTTGTTTTGTTTTGCTTTCCCCAGCTAATTACAGGAGTGCAGCAGACGACAGAACGACACAACCAGGCTTTCATGGCTCTGGAAGGACAGGTCATATCTAAAAGATTACATGCCAAAATTAGAGAAAAAGCAGGCCACTGGTTTGCCACAAGCACTCCCATCGTGGGGAAAGGAATCATGTTTGCTGTGAAGGAGGGCCGTGTGACCACTGGCGTTTCCAGCATAGCCACAGACGACAGCAGGAAAATCGCCTCTGTCCTGAACGGCGCTCACTACCTGGAGAAAATGCACTACAGCATCGAGGGCAAGGACACCCACTACTTTGTGAAGGTGGGCTCAGCCGACAGCGACCTGGTCACCCTGGCCATGACCAGCGGGAGGAAGGTGCTGGACAGCGGCATCAACGTCACCGTCTCGCAGCCCACGCTCCTCGTCAGCGGCAGGACTCGAAGGTTTACCAATGTTGAGTTTCAGTGTTCCACCCTGCTGATCAACATCCGCTACGGACTGAGCGCCGACACGCTGGACGAGGAGAAGGCCAGGGTGTTGGACCAGGCACGGCAGCGAGCCCTGGCTGCCGCCTGGGCCAAGGAGCAGCAGAAGGCGCGGGATGGACGCGAGGGCAGCCGCGTATGGACAGACGGAGAGAGGCAGCAGCTCCTCAACACGGGAAGGGTGCAAGGTTACGAGGGATATTATGTCCTGCCCGTGGAGCAGTACCCAGAGCTAGCAGACAGTAGCAGCAACATCCAGTTCTTAAGACAGAATGAAATGGGAAAGAGGTAACAAATTAACCTGCTGTCATCCTTTGCTGGATGAATCAGTAGTCATAACTGTTATCTCCTCTCCTAAGGAGATGAAGACCTAAATGGGGGCACTAGGCTGAGCTACTCTGGGATAGTAAGTGGCAAAAAAGCTCATATTTTTTGAGTTAAATGCTACTGTTCAAGTGATTAAAAACCACATCCTGAAGTGGACTAAAGCCAGACTGAAAACTCTTAACCGTACAAATTAAAAAGTACCCCTGAAATATTACCCACTTGTTCTGGGTCTAAAGAAAAACAAAAAGAAGGCCTCGTATTGTATTACCTCACTCCATTCACACGTGAGCAAACTAAGAAATCCAAGTGGGCCACTTTCACTAACCAGCTGATGAAACACAGATGATTCAGACTGCTTGTTTGATAAATATCCAAGAGGTTTTCATTTAAAGCAAAATACAGATACATTTAAAACATGACTTTGGGGTGATTTGTGTGTAGCAACTGGAGGACAAATGAAATGCAAGTGTGAGCGCACTGGAAATAAGAAAGGAAAATATATTTAAAAGTAACAAAACCACACTTGCACTCTGACCCTCCACTTGTCTGGCCTGAAGCTTAACTTATTCAAAGAGGGCAGAGTGTAAAGTTACATTCAAAATGGTGGCTATAAATCACTACAGATAAATTTCATACTCTGTTTGTCTTTGAAGATTTCCATTGTGGACAGTATAACACAGTTACAGGGTGTAGTCTGTTTAGATTCAGTAGTTTGTTGGTATCAGTTCCAGTAGAGCTGTGGGCATTGTGTTACACTATTGCAAATGGGCACCACGTCAGATCACCCTGTACATACATCAGCCAGAAGGCACAATCACTGTTTCAGATTTAAAAATTATTAGTGTGTTTGTTTGGTCGAGAAACTGAGACAATCACATTACAGTCACCACAGGAAAAAAAAAAGTCTAATAAGAACTTTGGTACAAGAACTTTTTTGTAATATACATGTATGAATTGTTCATTGAGTTTTTATATTAATTTTAATTTGCTGCTAAGCAAAGACTAGAGACAGGCAAAGATAATTTATGGCAAAGTGTTTAAATTGTTTATACATAAATAAAGTCTCTAAAACTCCTGTGAATTAGTTGTCTTCCATTGCAAAATCTTGTAAAAGCGATTCTTGTCCAGCTGTTTCTAATGCACACAGCATTTTGTATGTGGAAATAACTCCCTGTGGTTCCATGGATCCTGCAGGGGGCTGGTCCTTTGATCTCCAGGCAAGCAAAGTCCTTCACACACATCACCCAAAAATCTGCTTAGGACACAGGAGAAAATGGGTAAATACTTTAGAAATGCCCTCTCTGCCCCTCATGACTAGCAGCCCTCAAACTGCTGTGTTTCAGTTCTGGAATTAGTTTAATTGCACTGGAGTAACCTCTAAACAGTTTGAAAATGTGGTAACATAATATTAAATGGAACATGCAAGGCTGTGCTGTGAGCCAGGAAGTCTCTATGAAATCTGTCTTCTTTGGGAGATTGCTTATTTCTACCACATTTAAAAACGGGAGGCAAGATCAAAGACCCTCTCCTAAGCAAACAGTCACTCCTGGTGATGATAAAAGGGAGCCATCCATCACCCAGAGCCCTGCCGCTTTTATCTCATTTAAGTATGTAGCTGGGGAGCTCTACTTAATTTTGAGAACAGTTTTGCTTTTGGGGTTGCAAATGAGGTTTTTAATGATTCATGATAGCAACAGATATGCTCTAGTTGATTATAGGCATAAATTCACTCCAGGGCGTTTTTAGAGCCGAGCAGTTCAGTGCCTGTGTGGTGCAACACCTGGAGCACTCAAAAGCACATCTAATTTTTCTGTGCAAACGAGAGCCACCCCACTCTGACTGGGAGTTACACTTCTGTGTGCACCCCATGGGCACCCCCAGCCCTGTTACTCATCCTCTGAAGGGGAAGTCTGGCTGCATTTTCAGATGAAGTCCTGATTGTCCATCACTGCAGGTGTTTTTCTTTGCTGAAGGACTTGGAGTGCTGTTACATTATTGTTTTGTTCTTTTCACAAGTGAAATCTCTTAAGTGGTTTTTTTTTTTTATGAGAGAATAAAACATGAAATCACAAAGTAGAGACACTTTGCATTATTGCAGCTTGTCTGGATTACCTGGCCCTGTCCTGGTAAGCCGCTTAGCTCATTTTTTGGGATAGAATTTTTCTTGCAGTTTGAGAGGGTTGATGATGAGAACCTGTTGCACAGTCCCTGGTGTTCTTCATTCTGTTACCATTCTCCTAAAGCTGAAACTCTTCAGAACTGGAGATTCTGCTACTTCAAAAAGGAACTCGGTTAAGCTAAAAGGAAAGCATTCTTTGAATATTAATGACTGTTAGAGGAGATGTAACAAATTTCAGGGGATGCACTCCCTACTCATCCCTCTTGCAACTAACATACACCATCAGGATGTTCTTAAACAGAGTTTTGGGAGATGGTGCTAAGTTCTCACCAGAGATGCTGATCCAGGGCTAGCTGTAGTTTGCAAAGCCAGTGTGCAGCTCAGCACAGGCTGTGTGGAAAGCCCCAGCAATACACCTGAGCTCTCAGGCCCAGGTTATTGTCATGCTGGACCTGACCGAGGTCATTCCCAGCTCTGCCACTTCTCTTTGTGTTGCCATACAGACTCCCAGCCTCACTCTGGAGGTTCTACATGGACTACCCAGCCTGTCCTTTTGGAAAGTAAACTGCACTGTGTCCAGTGACTTAGAGAACCTTGTGAGGTGCACCAAAGAGACTGGAAGAATTGCTGTATTTTTTGTAATTATGACAAAAGAGCTAAATTCTCTCATGTCTGGAAACATCAGACTGCTAGACCCCATTCTAAAGAGTGTCCACATAACAAATGAGGGAGATAACCAGGCTGGTGTGGCTATGGCCAGCTCTCTTGTGGTCCCATCTGGGTTTCCTGTTTCTTGAAGCATCTGTTTCTCCTTTTTTCTTCTCACAACCTTCCCCTTCCTCACCTCAAACTGGTATCTCCTGTTCCTCTCAAAGTTCTTGCTTTTCCTCTCTTTTCCTTGCTACACTTTTCCATATGGAATAGATGCTTAACCTAAAGCACTGCCAAGGAGACATGAACTGGATTCTTCTTATGAGGGAGTAGTTAAGGGGTGGCTTTAACAGTGACATTTTTTCTGTGTCCCCAATAGCACTGTGAGCAGGACAGAGCAAGGGCACCCATCAAAGGACCTGGCCTGAAAAGCACTCCTGGCTGTGGGAAGGCACAGAGCATGAGCTCAGGCCAGCCTAAGTACCATGAACATGGGTTTTCCCTCCCAACTTGCTTGAGTGCAAGCTGAGTTGTTTGCAGAGAGAGCAGGAATCTAAGAATAGGCATCTGTTTGACGCTAAAACCAGATGGAAAATCAGCATTAGACTACATTTCGGTTTTTTCCTATTGGATTGCTGTAACTAAAGGAATTTAGTATTTATAACTTTGCATTTCAGCTTGGAAAAAAACCCTGTTTTGTTTCCTGACTTACCCAAAGAGTGGACTGGCTGTGGGTGTAGCATGTGTTCCTCACCACCGCAGGTGCTCTGCCTCTCGAGGTGGCACCCGTGGCACTGTGGCCACATGATGGCAGTTCTGCCCACGAGACACCCAGAGGTACCAGCCTTTGCCAGCCTTGCCACACTAGTCCCCAGCAGTGCCCTAACTTCCTTAGGGTCTGTTTTTTCTCAGATTAAGGCACACACAGACACTCCTCCTAAAGCTGAGCCACACCAGTGGATCTGCACTACTCTCATGGGAATAAATAAAAGGAAGCAACCACTTAGGCCTGGGTTTTGGGGATTTGGGTTGTTGTTGGGTTTTGTTTGTTTGTTTGTTTGTTTGTTTGTTTGTTTTTGCTCTACTGCAAACTGTAGTGCAATGGCTGACACAGGAGCACACACTGGGTTCTGAGTGCACAGATCTAGACTGAAACCTGCATGGGAGCCTGGCTCTGGCACTTCCACTTTTCACCTTCCATCCCTTGGGAAATGCAGCCTCTCAGAAATTTCCTGATAGGAGGGACTGTGCCAACACCATTCTGCCTCTGTAAGCCAAGTCCCTAAATCTTCACCTAGTCCAGGCTCATCATTGCTGTAAGAACAGAAGAGCCAGATATCCCTCACCTGCCCTGAACATGACCATGACACTGCCTTCCAAAGCTCTTCATGTTTGTTGGTCATTTCCTGTGTAAGAGTCCAAGAAAACCACATCAGGATTGAATAATTTGCATCAACTGCTTTGTGCTGTGATTTCTCTAAGGTTCACCCCTTTGACAACAGACTCACAACAGTTCTCAAATAAGTACTCAATAATAATCAAACAAGGGCATGTGTTCCACACACAGCCTTGAGGGTAGAGCCCTAAGAAACTCCAAAGGTAAAGTTTCAGTCACAGAATTGTAGTGTCCTGTGTTCATGGGGTGATCTTGCATGAGAACCCCACGTGAAGGTCAGTCATAAACTTGGGTGACCTTTGAACCATGACTCAGTTCAAAGGGGGGATTTTACCTTACAAATTAAGGCAGATGTAATGAAGAGGAGCCAGGACCTCTCTGCCTCTGAACTTTCCTGCCAACTATAGAAGTTCCTTCCCAGCCTCTTCCAGTACAGCCTGCAGCCTAAAAGTTCCTTATTTACAAGGATTACTTAGTTTAAACACTGCTCACTGCATTTGAAACCTGTCACTCCTCTGGAACCAAACTCACTTCTCCACTTCTGTGACACCAAGTTCCAAGGGCTGTGCAAGTTCCAAGGGAGTCAGCATCCACCACAGTACAGATGCTGGCACAGCTGGAAAGATGTTTTACTCTGCACGTCTCTGAATTGGCATCAAGATCTCAGAGCCTTAGAGCTACTTTCATCCCACAGAAAACAGTGAAGGAGCATGGGCAGGTGGCTCCACTGGGCAGGGTCTGTCTCTGAAGGCTCTGCTGCTGGTTGTACCAACATACAGACATGTACTGTATGCTCAGTTAGGTCAATAATGTCTGAACAATTCTGTCTCCCTCCCCTGAATATCTGTCGTCTCCCCAGTGAGCACAGTTACATGCAACATTTGAGCATGACTAAGAGATCTAGGAAGGCAAATATACCAGTGCCAAAGCACCAGCTCCCCTGTGCTGATTGAAGCCTTTTCTGCTTCTGCCTAACTCAGCACAGCACTGCTGGGCACAGCTGGAGCTGTGGTCATGAGCTGTGTGTGTCTACACCTGGATTACCTGCGCTGCTGGGAAGAGCAAATGGCATTTAACAAGCAGCCCAGACTGGGTCACACAAAATTCATCACAGAATGCTTTGCAGCACCCTCACAGTGGAGCCATCACACTCAGGGGTTAAGTTGTTAATTTTAATCCCAGCTGACTGACAGCTCACTGTGTTAGCTCAGCCTCCCCACCACAATCACCAAAAATAAGAAAAACCACAGAAGTGGAGGCACCTGTGTGATGTGCTCAGGAACCCAAGCCAGGCATGCAGCCAGATCACCAGCAAGAAAACAGCTTTGCAGGGAAGGCAGGGACTGGACCCTGCCAGCCTCTCCCACACAGTTTAGGGTCTCCCTGCCAGCACCCTGCAGGCTGCCCAGCCTTCTCCACCACCAGCCCCAGGTCTAACCTGCTGAATGTGGGGCTTGCACCGGGGCAAGGGTCAGTGCCCAGTACCTGCCCTGCACCCACCCACATGCTCCAGCTCACCTGGAGCTCAGCAGGTGCCACCAGCCCTGCCCAGGCTTCCCCACATCTCCTGCAGCAGGAATGGGACGTTGCTCTTCAAAACACACATCTAATGTCACAGGTAGTCTTCCCCTCATTTCCTTGTTCGTTAAAATACTTGTGTAGCATCTTAGGAGGATTTAATGGTTACAGTCAGGCTACTTCTGAGCCAAGGAGGGGGACAAAAAGAAGCAAGTAATAAAATAAAATGTGGTAAAAACACCATGGGAGAGAGCTGTGTGCCAACTTTCAGAAAAGCAAATGAATGCAGCCGATTTATAAATCCTTAACAAACAGGATTTACAATGGAAGTGGCAGTTAAGCCATCATGAGTACAGAAGGTGGCAGGCAGTGCTCTGCAATGCTGTCCATGCTCTGCTGCAGCAGCTCAGCAGCATTGCTATTGGAGAAATTGTATTTACAGAAGTTTTTCAGCTTTAGATGACAGCTTTTGGCAGGCTTTAGTCTAATTTGGTGGTTGCATACAAAAGGAAAATCGGCCAGCAGGACTCTGGGCTGTACCACTGACTATGCTGCTAAAACCCAAGCCTTGTGACTGTGTCAAACACCTCTTCATCCTCAAACTCCACTAGCTGCAACCATCACATAAATGGAAGTAAAATATTAAGACATATTACTGCTATAAATCAGTAATTCAACTATCTCATTTTTAGTTGTCAGCAATAGTCACTGACTCAATAGGCTCTACTTGATAAATCAGACTTTTTCATCTGTCAAGTTTGCTGTAGATATAAAAATCAGCTTCCTGCTTTCCTCTGAAGGCTGAGTGATCTTTCAGAAAACATTCCCATCTCAATGCCTTGGTCTCTGCCCAGGTGGGGAAGGCAGGTTATTAAAAACCTTGGGACAAAGCACATGAGAGGAGAGTTTTCACACTTAGCACAGGGCCCCTATTAAAAACCAGGGATTGGTTGGGGTGGAGGCTGCTGGAGGGCTTGGAGTCCAGCTCTTTCTTTGGTTCCAGAGTGTCTCAGGACATGTTAGAAGCATGTCCAGCTGAGATATAAATATCCTCAAGTTTGGCAACAGCAACCTAATCAGTGCTCAGTCAGCCCACAGCAAAATTAGTATTTCTAATGTTTAACCAGAACTCTGTATTTTTTCCTTTGCCTTTTTCCTTTGCCCTGTTACTGGGCACCACTGAGACTCTTGTCATCATCACTCCTCCCTTCAGATACCCGTGCACGACCATTACATCACCCCTGAGCCACCTCCTCTCCGGGCTGAGCAGCCTCAGCTCCCTCAGTCTCCTCCTATTTCAGATGCTCCTGCCCCTTCACCATCTCACTGCCCTTTGCTGGGCTCTCTCCAGCAAGGTCGGGTCTGTTTGTACAGTCACTCAGAGTCACTCAGCACCCCAACCACGCCTCACTGGTGCTGAGCAGAGGGGAGGAATCTCCTCCTCAGCCCCCTGAGGATGCCCCGGCAAATCGCCAGCCCAAGATGTTGCTGGCTCGGTGTGCCACAAAAACATATTGCTGGCTCACGATCAACTCGTTGTCCCCCAGGTCCTTTTCTGGAAAGCTCCTTCACACCTGGGCGGCCTCCAGCTCATACTGGTGCTTGGGGTTGTTCCTGCCCAGGTGCAGGAGTCTGAACTTCCCTTTGCTGATCCTCACGAGGCTCCCATCAGCCCCTCTCTCCAGCCTGTGCCCCTGGAGGGCAGAAGACCCTCTGGTTTATGAGCTGCTCTGCCTTGAACCTCCCCCAGCTGCCATGGCACTTCCAAGCCAGCAGGGAACAGCCTGGCAGCGCCATCAGCCTCGGCTCTCCTGGGCGCATCCCCGCAATTCACAGGGATATCCATGTTCCTTTTGCTGCTCCTGGACCTGACCCTGCTCCACCGCCACCCGCAGCACCCCACGGAGGGCAGGACCCTGTGCCCTGCGCTTGGCAGCTGCAGACGTGCCACTGGACAGACAGACTGCCGAGGCAGCAGGACAGGCTGCCAGGGCAGCTGGCTCCTGTCCCGGCCCGCTGTCCCTCGCCCGGCCGCTTCCCACGCCGGCCCTGTCCCTTCGCCATTCGGTGCCGCCGCCGCGGCCGCGGGAGCTGCTCCTGCCCTGGCGGGGGCTGAGGTTCCGCAGTGCCTCTGCTGGACCACAGAAACCCCTGCAGTGCCCTGCTGTCGCTATCGCGGTGTAACATGAGCCTCACTCAACAGAACAACCCCATCTGTCAGCTTCGAAACACAAACCCTGTTGGCAAAGCCAAGGTTTTTCTCTTTCGCTCCCCCTGCCCTGGGTCAGGCACATGTCGGGGGCTCCGCTCCGCGCATCCAGCCCCTAGCTGGTTTTGGGGACACACTGTAGTGGCAGCAGCAGCCAGGCCCCGGCTTTGGGGACACACTGTAGTGGCAGCAGCAGCCAGCCCCCGGCTTTGGGGACACACCGTGGTGGCAGCAGCAGCCAGTCCCCCCGGCTTTGGGGACACACCGTGGCGGCAGCAGCAGCCAGCCCCCCCGGCTTTGGGGACACACTGTGGTGGCAGCAGCAGCCAGTCCCCCCGGCTTTGGGGACACACCGTGGTGGCAGCAGCAGCCAGCCCCCCAGGTGGCTTTGGGGACACACCGTGGTGGCACTGGGGCATTTGTGCAGCTCTGGGTGCATTACCAGAGTCAGTGCGCTGGGCGCATTTCTGTCACAAGCTGCACAGGGGCAGGAATTTCCTTCTTGCGCGCAGCGAAGGACACTTGTCACACTTGGTGTGGATGAGCTCCGGCCATGCGTGCCCTGTGCGTGTCGCACTGTCCCGGCGCTGCTGCAGGACACCCGCCCGGGGTGGCAGGGGACTCTGGCTCGGGCAGCCACACGTCTTGCTGGCCGGAATGCCACAGTTCTCATTCGCGGGGCACAAAGGCGGAACCCCGTCCCTCGGGAGCTGACCAAGACCGGTAACCAGCACCATCCCGCTGGTGGGAGGAGTTGTCCCTGACTTCTGAGCAAATAATCAGCCAGTGAAAAAAGCAATAAATACCAAACGAATTGATTTTTCTGCCAGATGTGATCTCCATGACAGTTTAATGGAAATTTATTAACCAGTATTTTCAAACTTTTGTAACTGGGAGCGACAGTCTGGCCGCGTTCCTCACTCCCATCCGCGGGGCCAGGGCTGGCGGCCGAGGGCAGACCTGCCTCTGCCTCTGCTGAGGAGCTCAGTGCCGGCCCCACGGGCATTCGCCAGGGCTGGGTGGCTCCTGGGCGACACCGGGGTGGCAGCTGCCAAGAGCTGCTGATGCCCCGCAGGGGACAGGCGGGCAGGACCAGCTCCGGTTTCACTGGGGTGGTCTCTCAGCTGGGTTGAGCAGCTCCCAGTTATAGCAAGGGAGAAGATTCACAGGCATGCACGCAGCTCCTAGAGCATATCACGAGGCAGATCCACACACTCTGGGAACACAGACACCTGAACTTCCCAGCAGTGTTGAAGGATGATGGCAATGCTACCAGTGAGCACAAAAGGGCTTAATAAAGCAACAGAGATAAGGGTTATTTTGAAGTAAAAAACCACCCAAACCAGTTTCTTTCATAGGTGAAAAAAAATCTGAGCACCCAAAGGTCATAGTCAGGAATTTATTCCCTCGATGCAGGCTTGTTTGCTGAAAGATAAAGATCTTTGATGCAGGTGTACAAAGTACCAAGGATCAGGAAGGCAGCACAGAGTAAACCCGTGGCCAAGTGACGCATTTGTGGCAGGAATCACAAGAGCTGTCAGAGGTGTCCTGCAATGTATCCTGTTCTTCTGAGGCAGAGCTCAGCTGACAGAGGGTTTCCTGCCCTGTTAATGATGCTGGCAAGGATGCTGCCCTGTTAGAGCCAGCCTTGCCCTTGGCAGGGGATGTCCTGAACCTTTTCACCGGTGTAAATATTGACCCATGGCCTGGTAGAACCCTGACTCAGGAGTGGCTGGAGAGTGTCCCTCAAAACCTCACCCCGGGTCACTACAGCTCTGTGTAATTGCCCCAACACTGGGGACTTGACCCCCTGAAAGGTCTTTTCCAGCCTCAATGAATCTGTGTGATTCTATTGCATCTTGTTTCATGAACAAACTAAGTCAAGGACCTCTTATGACCCACTTTCAAGAAGACAAAACATACAGGAATCCAGCCAGCAGGTTTCCTGGAGTACTGGGAAACCCAGCTGCTGCTGTTTAATGGTCACATTGCCACAGGACACTGTGACTGTCCCCATCCCTCCTCGACCACACTGCACTGTGAGGGGCAGCCCTGTGCCACACAGTCCCTGTGCCATGGACACAGGGACAGAGGCCTCGTCTGGAACGAGGGACACCGGGTGTGGTGCAGCCACCACCTGCCAGAGCAACAGGATGGCTGTGCAGATGTCAGCTGCTTTTTTTGGGTTGGTTTTTTTTTTTATTTAAGGCCTCCAGCAATGGGTCTTTTAAGGAGTAGTTTGAAAGAAAACAATGGCTTTGCCAATGTTTACAGAAAATGCCTTTCATGTTGGCGCTGGAAAGTACAGCAGGTTGTGTGCGTTATTCCCTGCCTCCTGGGCACCTCTGCTCTTCCTGCTGGGCTGGAAACAGCTTCTGAAAGCGGGAAGGCTTTAGGTTACTCCCACAATGAAAGGTTCCATTGCTCCAAACCCAGTTTTTACCGTTCTAAAAAATAAAATTCCATTTGGAAATGGAAAAACATTGACATACAGTTTGGGGGTGGGCAGGATGGGGAAGAGGCTTCCTAGAATGGTAAGGGAGCTCACCACAGAAATGATACTGTGTTTCAAGTTGAAAAATACCGGAGGTTTTAAATAAAATGTAGTATTTTGGAAAAATGTAATTGTTTCCTGGTAATTGAATTGAAACCAAATTTTCTTCGTATTTCAGTTCAGATATCTGAAGGTGTTGGGTAAGAGACCAATACTATGCCTCAGCCACTTTTCACCTTTGAGGTTTAGTTATTTGCACTCAATTAAAAACAGAGCTTCAAGTGTTGAGTACAAAACTAGAGACTTTTGAATGTATTAGGAAAAAATAAACCCGAGTATCAAGCAACCAGCTCCTCTAAAACAGAGACCACCAGCAGATAAAGGCAACTCCTGTTACTGAGCAGCTTGTAACCAGCCTGCTGTGGACTCTGGTGGGATTAGGGAGTGCAGCACATGAGGTCATGCTGCAGATGCTGACCCCAGGGCAAAAAAAATTAGTTTTCTGCAGACTTTGTTCTCTGCTGTGTTCCTTTTCACATAGGTAAGAGCTTACCTACAAACCAAACCTTCCTCTTTGCTCATGCGAAAACAATCACTTGTTTGTTTATTGTTTTACAGTTCAAACAGACTCTGATAACACTGAATTCTTTTGTTGTGAGTGTAGGTGGTAAAAGGGAGTAAGTTTACCATATGCACATTCCTGATTACATTTATAAATTCGTATGGTTCAATGACAGGTTGGGTTTTTTTCAGAGTTAATAAATAAAGAGGAGTGGACAAATTAAATCTTTTGACTTGAGTCAGAACTACCTGCAAATATTTTCTGTGGTATTTATTTCAAAACTAATTATGTTTAAAAAATGTACACAATTACTTTCTTCCTAAATAGAGTTGATGACTTCTGGAAAAGAAAGAGTCTTCAGTTGTCTTCTTTACATACAGCTTTTTGCTATATGCAGTACATATGCTCTGAAAATCTAAAAAGAAAAAGCTTTAAAATAAACATGTTTTCTGGAAGTATCTCTGTGCTGGAACATACACATGGACCATGAAAATACACAATAATTTGTTGTCACTTTGCTGTTTACTTCTTCTATTGCAATATTTGAAAACATTGGTTGCCGCTGATTTTTTTTCCTATTGCCACATTTTCCCTTTTGAAATGTCTTGAGCACTTTGCTGAGCGTTTTACAAAGAGAGAAACAGCATTATCCACGAAATTAAAAGCAGAAAAAAGAAAATAGCCACAGTGAGTAGCCCGGTGCCCCGCAGCAATGCGCTGCCCTCCGCTGGCGCGGGCCCAGGCTCCCGGCGCTCCCGGCTCTGCTCGCTGGAGCGGCACTGCTCCCAGCGCTCCCAGTCCTCCCTGCCGAAAGAAACCACAAGCCCCGCTTAGAGCTGTGGACAGAAAACAGTGTTTATTCCTTTATTCTTCATTTATTATTAATTTTAAAGCCTTGTGCATAGCACTGTTCATAAGAGCAACTTATTTAGTAGTACACACTAAGTCTGGCTTCAGACAAAATGGGGTTAAACCCGGCTGTTTTCCAAATGCCTCACTTTCAGTTTTACTTGTCTTCATTTTCTTCCCTGCTCAACCACTTCATCAGCCAACTGCTACTGCATTCTGCTTTGGCCTCCAGAGAATTAGCAGTTCTGACTCCCAGCAAGCTGTCAGAAAGCCTGAGACAAAAAAATCCCACAAAATCAGGCACAAAAATGAGATGTTATTTCTAATTGTCTTTTTCACTTTTCCTCTCCAGCCCTTCGAGGCTCCCCTCTTCCCATCCTCCAGTTTCCTTTTCCACCCCTGTGCTTGGCAGGGATCCCTGCTCCATTCTGCTGTTTCAATAGCTGCAGCTCTACAGAACTTCTTGCTTTCCCCCCGCCCTCAGCCGCAGGGAAGCGGCGTTGGCTGGTGCTCCCCGGGGAAAGTGTCACCTCACACGGAACTCCCCTAATGCCACGCTGGGCATGTCACCCGCCCCATCGCGTGCCACCGCATGAGCCCTGACGGTGACATTTTGTCATGGGCTGTCTGTTCGGGCCGAAATGACTGAAAAGTGGGGAGAGAAGGCTGTGGAGGGCACGTCCTTACAGCCGCTTGCATACTGCACGGCCGGAGCCACGCTCAGGTACTGGCAGCGGCTGCTCAGGAAGGGTCCGTGCCCGCGGGGTGGGCACTATCACCCTCCATGCAGCATGTGGCTGTACCGAGGGCTGTCTGTGGCACCCTAACTGCTTTTATAACCCGGCATCCCCATGCTCCGAAGTGTATCTACGTTCCAGCTGCCACCAGCTTTCCCTCTGGAACCCCCAGAAAGTCACCCTTGTCACTCCCGTGGGCTGCTCCGGTGGCTCCTGGCTCCCCGCCAGTCCCTGCGGGGAGCCCACCACGGCTGAATTGCATCGGGCCACCCGAGGGCATCGCACCCGGGCCAGGGCCAGCTCCCAGCCCAGAGGCGCCCGAGCTGCTGCGCTCGTCAGTGCGGTGCCAGCATCGGCACGCCACGACCGTGTCCTCCAGGGCACCGAGCAGCCCCAATCGCTCCCTGCCACCCTCGCTGCGCCCTCGGCGCTTCCCCTCGGAGAGGCCGACCAGGGCAGCGCTTCTGGCGGCTGTCCCCAGCCCTGGCCCGGTGCTCCGGCCCTGCGGGGCCCCCGAGCCCAGGGCCGGCACCTGCCCGGGCCCCGCGGCCCCGCTTTGGGCGCGCAGCTGGCGAGGGCGGGGAGCGCGTCCGTGGGTGTGCCCGAGGGGCGTGTCCGTGGGTGTGCCCGAGGGGCGTGTCCGTGGGTGTGCCCGAGGGGCGTGTCCGTGGGTGTGCCCGAGGGGCGCGTCTGTGGGTGTGCCCGAGGGGCGTGCCCGTGGGTGTGCCCGGGGTGGGTGTGCCCGGGGCGTGGCCGAAGGCGTGGCCGAGCCGGGGGCGGTGCCGCCGTGGGACTCGCGGCGCGGCCGCCGGCGGAGCAGGAAATGGAGGCGTGAGCGGGCGGAGCGGCCGGGGCTCCGNGCGGTGCATGGGGCGGCGCGGCCGGCGGTGCGGACCATGCCGCGGAAGGAGCTGCCGCTGCCCGAGGGCTGGGAGGAGGCGCGGGACTACGACGGGAAGGTGTATTACATCGACCACGGCAGCCGCACCACCAGCTGGGTCGACCCCCGCGACAGGTGGGCGGCGGCGGGCGGGGACCCCGCGGTCGCGGTGTGCGCGCAGAGCCCGGCGCGGCTCCCCGTGAGCCCGGCCCGTACCTGCTGCCATCCCCCGGCTCCGCGGCAAGGGAGGGCAGGGCGGGACGGTGGCGGCGTTACCTGCGGGCCCCGCCGGGCAGTGGCGCCTGCCCGCTGCACGGGAGGGGAGGGATGGAGGGGCTCAGCGAGTTGTGTTGCTGCCCTTCTGGTCTCTCTGCCTGGCCGGCCCCAGCCGTGCTGCTGCGGACCCGCAGCTGCGATCGGCCCGGCCATGCGGCCCTTGCGGGGCTGGGAGCCCGCCCGGGGCACGCCAGGGGAGCAGCGGTGGCTCGGTGCGCTGGGCAGGGACGAGGGACTGTCGCAGAGGTGTCGGCGGGCCCTGTCCTGCATCGTGGCCCACCTCTGCGAGAGCTACGTGGCCTTACCGAGCTTGGCTATCGCGGAGGTCACTGACTTCAGGGTGTGTCTCTGTTCGCCCCTCTTTGCTGCGTTCTTCCCTGCGGTGCCCCCTTGCTCCTGCTCGCTCTGAGTAGTTCTTTTCTTTCATCGCTCACTTAGAAAAGTAAGATAAACAGAAAACAAGGGTGCTGCTCAAGACCGAGGTCATTTCCAAGCAACACTCTGTCCTAGCATGTTGTAGTTCCATGCTTGAGGCGGTCATGGTGAGCCAGAGCACGGGAGCTTGGACGTGCAGGAAGCTAAACTACTGAACTACTGGATCACCACTGAAATGAGAAGTTTTTTAATTTCTTGTTTAATGCTTTTTTTAGCTGAAGTTCCCAGAAACAGGAACTCAAAAATCCATCCTAGCGAGTTGGAAATTCCAACAATCTGAACTATGCAGTTTGTCGTTGATAAATTTCACACGCTTCCCCATCTAACAGTGAGCGTTTTCCTTGTTGTGGGGTAGAAAGTGCTGTTTCTGAATTTCTGATCCTTTCTTCCCCTTGCCCTAGCAGTCAGTTCCTTGAAGGGGCTTCTATTCTTGGTGGGATGTCAGGACTTTGCTCCGTTTACTTAGATGGGTTTTTTGTTAAGCATTGAAGTGAATGATTGTCCAGTTTTACAAGATTTCAAGGAGTGTTCTGCATTCCAGGAATAATCCTTGTGTGTACTGTACACAGATGTAACGTGCTGCCAGCCAGAGCTTTGGAACTCGTCTTGGGGTTCAGTCTTACGAGTGTGGTTGAGAAGGGCCAGTAGCAGAGTTGTTGCAAGAGGTTTCTTTAACCTTCATAAAAGTCGATGGAAGCTTAAATTAGGAATGCTTTCCTGGCATCCATATTTTGTTCAGAGAATGAAGACAAGTGAGAAATCTAATAGGCTTAATGCTGGCTTATAAAAATTCCTGTGTGTCCTTGGTTAGTGATTCAGGAATGACAGAAATGACTAAATGGGTGCCTTATTTAGCCATGTGTACTGAGCTGTCGCAGAATCATTACCTGCTCACCATTGCTGGAGGAGAATAATCAAACACATTCTGATAACTCCTATCACATGACACTTGTTGTGCACATAGAAATACACCTGAATACACGTGGCCCTGACGAGCTTTGCATCTGAGTCATCTTCCAGTAGTGCTACCAAGGAAACACCCTGGTGCTGGACACTGCCCCTGAAAATCTGCAAGGTTTTGAAGCCTCTTGGTCCACAGTAGAGCAACTGTGTGACACAACACTTGCCCATCATCTAGTGGATTGTGAGCTTTTATGAGATTAAATTATCCTCTGCCATACAGGAAAGACGTTTCTCTATCAAGTAATTACCACTGCCTGTGAAAACCAATTGATGAGGGATTTCTCATCACCTCAGGTCCTAAGATGCCTTCTCCCTGCAGGGGAGTAAACTTGGATTTACACACTGAGTGTTGAACTTTATCACTGTATTTTAAAGTTTAAATGTTTGAAAGGTTAGCTTTTTACAAGTCATATTTAAAATTGCTGCAGCTGAGATGTTGGTTTGTGAATTTGCTGCAGTGCTCTGTGTGCTGTGCCTACACATTCTGTCTGTAACCCAGCAAAAAGCAATAGATACTGAGAAACATGGCTGTAGAAATGCAGGTTTGAGGAATGTGGAGGAAGATGTGTGTGTCAGGGCTCACTCTGAACCTTGTGTCAGTGGGGACCTTTGTAAATCTGATCAACTGGTAGTGAAAGATAGAACACAGTTTTTTAAACCTTCCCTAAATCTTTCATTCTAGCTTAATTTAGTGGAAATAAACATGAGCAGGGATACCATCTAGCTTCAGGGCATGGGCCATCCCACTGTTCTGTGACAGCAGGTTTGCAGGCCTGCTGAGGTTGGGTTAGCAGGCTGCCAGGGAAGCAGAGCTGGCTGTGGGCACATGGGGGTGTGCAGCAGGGAAGGGGAGGCAGGGGGTGAGAGGTGGGACCTCAGCCCGCCTTGGGCTGTGAAATCAGAAGCTGGGCTGGTGCTTTTCCAGTTCTTGTTTAACACTTGTCTCCAGTCCTGCTGATGGGCTGTTGGTGAGAGGGGCTGTTAGACTTTGCCAGGAGGAGGTCCCTGGTGCCTGGTGGCTTGTCACTGTCCTATGGAGCTGGCCTGAGTGATGCTCAGGTGCCTGGAGCCTCAGTTGAAGCAGCTGCATGTCAGAGCACTTTTACCTTGTACCTTTCAAGACTCAGTGTGGTCCTGAGAAACCTGTGGATGTTGGAGCATTTTGGGAAATCACCTGAGATTAAATAATCTGAAGAATTTTGTGATTGAACTGTTGCTGTCCCTGTGGTATGGTATAACAGAAAAGAATCAAGGTGCTTTGCATTACAGGAATTTCAGGTTAAAAAGGTCTAAGGCAATTCTTCTGAACAGGTGGGAGCAAAAACCAAAACCCTGCTGTGTTTTCCCTTTTGTAAGAGGAAGCTCACACAAGTACCTTTTTTGGTAGGTCTGTTGGAAATTAAATAATTCAGGAATTTAATACAGTGTGACAGGAGATCAAACCTTATTGAGCTCGGGGAGAAAATTTGTCATTCCTGGTTTTAAAACTAAGCACCACCTTTCAGGTCTGCACCAGTGCACACCAGTTGGTAAACCATACCAGAGAGCTGTCTCAGTTGCTTTCTTAACACAGAGGGTTCATCTGCTCTGGAAGCTGCTGTGCTGGTGGCCAAACAGAAAATACCAGTGGTGTCTCAAAACTTTAACACCAGCTGCTGCCTGTTCTTAGGTATCAGCATGAGCAGCACTTGAACAACGGAGTGCCCTGAGTGAGATTTCAGCTTTCATCAGAAGTGAGGATTAGAGCTGGGAATCTCTGTTCCAGTGCTGTGCTGTCCTTGGGCTCTTTACACCAGGTTTAGGGGAAATATTACTCTCCTTTAGACTGTCTTATAAGAGAATACATTTTTTAACTTCTCCTTGCCTTTCAATGCAGAAGCTTCAGGATGCACTGACAATTTGGCCATGCCTGATAATCCGTTCCAGTCTTGAATATTTGTGTTGTACTCTCCTACTGCCCTGGTGATGTAAGCAGGTTTTTCTGGGTTATTTTAGATGGAGCTGACTGAACTTCTCATTTCACTTCTATCACTGGACTCCTGTTGAGAATGAAAGCTATTGAAATAGGAGCAATTGTAGCTTAAATTTGGCGAAATTACTAAACAGCATCAGATGTTTTCAGTTTGGGCGGCGGCAGTGCTTTAGTTGATGCCCCTTCATTTCTTCAAGGCTCTTGTTGCTGTAAAGGATTGGGAGATGTTCATTAAGTATTCTTAATGAGATTCTGCATTTGCTGCCTAAATTCCCTTCCTACTCCACATGGAGTTTTTTCCAGTATGAACCTCCAAAGCACAGCTTTGATGAAGAGATTTACCAAGGTTGAGGGCCAGTGCATATGGTGCCATGTGTAAGATCTTGTGTATTTGAAATAGTTAGGGCCACCTATTGACTCAGGAAGATTCAGCTTTGCTGAGCCCAAGGATTTTAGTTGAGACAAGCCAGGCATATAATATGGAGAGCACCATCATCCAGCCATGCCCTTCTAGGCTTTATGAGAAATGCTGCAGAGTATTGTCTCTTCTGCATTATTCTGATCTTTAAGCTTTTCATCCCCAGTCTGCTCTCACACTTGGTCTACAAAGTGCCATTATTGAAGATTTAGAAATGTAAGTGTTGTGCTGAAAATTCATATGTAACTGTCTACTCCTCGGATTACTTGCTTAAATGTAGAATAACTTTAATGACTGGAATAAAGCTGCTATAGCCAACTTAAATGTGAGACTCCTTCAAAATAAAAGGGCTGCAAGAAGGGAGGGCAATGAAAGGCTGCAGGAACAAAAGGCATTGTGCTCTTCTGTAGATGAAAATCAGTAAGCATAAGGAGAAGAGAGAAAAATTCTCCTAGATAGAAAAACCAGGGGAGAGAAATGCTCTTTCATCAGTGCCAACAGCATAGGTCATGCAGCTGAAGGCTGCTAGTTTGATGCCTGTTGTTGCCTTTCTTTGCTGATATCTAGCTAAGCACCCTGTCATATATATTTGAATCTGCTGCTTTCTCCTGTTTGCATTCCCCAAAATAGCTGACAGCTTTATAAGGAACAGGCAGCTCAGTGTGTGCCCATAGAAACTGCTGATGACCATTTTCCACAAGTATAAAAGGGAGTGACAAAAATGCAGTCAGTCTTCAAAGTCATCCAAATGCTGCCTCTCAGAACAGGTGTCCTAATGTGTAGGATTTGTGCTGTTCTCACTTTTTTCCATAGTAATTGGTTTATGTAGGTGCTAATACATAAGGAGTCAAGGATAGCAAGTAAGATTATTGTGACACTTGAAATTATTTTAATTTGTTAATATCAAGTGTCTTCCAAGATGAGTTAGCTGGGGATTCACCTGTAGATTGGAAAAGTGAGTTGGAGCTGAGATGCATCACACCAGTTATAAAAGATCAGACTTTATTATTTTGGGACAGGGTTGGGTTGATTTTTTTTCCCCCTGGACTCCACAGACAAGCTTGGATGTTTTGAAGACTACAGGGAGTGCCTTCAGAGCCAGTGTGCATCCTCAGTTGTGTAAGCTTACCTCACACTGGGGAGGGAACTGAATGTAACAGGTGATGCTTTTTATTTAACAAGGGCATCGCTGCTCAAGGTGTGGTATGCACATGTGTGTAGAGACAGAGGATGCTGACAGTGACTTTAGAATGACAAAAAGCATTATTTTATCTTGCTTCCCTATGGAACGTGAAGAAAAAAAAAAGTGAGGCTTTGTTCAGCTCAGCAGCTTTTTAATGCATCTTGGGGAATTCTGAGTCTTAAAGGATCAGAAATGCTTTTGAAGAAATCTTCATAAATCATATTGTTTAGAAATATGTAGGTTGAGCTTCATCTTCTGCTCTGGCAAGGTCATCTTGCTCACAAGCTCACTCCTTTAATTTTGCTTCAAAAACTGACAGCATATGAAGTTAGAAGTTGCCACTGACTGGGAACTTATGTGGCAATGAACTTAACAATTCCATCCCTATGTAGGTCATATATTTTCATATCAGCATGGTTATCTTGATCTCCATCCAGTGGAATGGCAGGAAATTGGGTAGTAAATTCCAGAAGATCTGGCTTTGACAGGGGAAAGGTGGCTGCAGTGTTGGGCATATGGGGCAGGTGCTTGGTGCTATTGTGTTTGGGGCACCTTAAGCTGCTGCTTTGCCAGGGTAAAATTCTGTATCATTGCAGGGAGTGAGATCCAGAGGCTGGTCTGGCTGAAAAATGCCGTTTTGCTGTCTGGGTTCATTGAGAGAAACAGCTGATCCAGGCTGTGTATGCTTGTGCAGAAACTTGTGGCACTTGTGGGGGCTGAGCTGGGAGCTTTGGAGGAGTGCGAATGGGGCTGGCTATGGTGGCAGTCCGGGAATGCTGCTCAGGGTGCACTTGTGAAACTGTCCCCAGGCACTTGACCTGGGCAGGCTCTCTGCCAGCCCAGCTGAGGAGGTGTTCCCAGGTGCTTAGCTGTGCCTCATGATTTCTGATCGAGTGTTACAGGAAGAATGAATTTTCACTTGCTGGAGCCCATGTGAAACCAGCAATGAGGCAGAGCATCTCCTAAAGATGTTCCTCACAGGGCAGCTTCATTGCTAGCACAGTTATGGGAAGATGAGTTTGCAGAAAAATTTTTCATGTCTGAATCTGATTTAAATTCCTCTAGATTGTGCCAGAAAATTTATTGGGAGACATGGAAGGATTTGTCCAAAAGAGTTTAATGAAATCACTTATACGTAAAGAAGAGATGTTCACAAGGTGGCTCGGGGGGTCCTGTCACTGACCCACTCCACCTTTTGGGACTGGCTCTAATCTCAGTTGCTGGAGGAGTCTGTTCGGAAGCGATTGTGCTCCAGGAGGCGGCTGCAGGCTGCCAGGGCTGTGCTCGCTCTGTGCCCGGCGTTCCCAGCATCATCCCCGCCCCACGGCGCAGTCCTGGCCGCTCACGGACACTGCTCAGCTCACGTCTGACAGGAGGGAAGTGTCCTGGGCCGTGCATGGCGCTCGGTCGTGTCGTGTGGGACACCTTCAAGCCTTTCTCAGAGAGAGGGAGAGACCATATGTCAGGTGCCTCACCCAGGGGAAACAATGGCTTTGAGTCTGGGAAGGGTGGATTCCATCCCTCTGCCTTGGGGGAGGTAAAACCCCACCCTTCCCCTATAAATCCCACCACTCTGCCCCTGTTCTGAGCTCTCTGCCTATGGGTTAAGCTGAGTATGTTCTTGTATTGGTGTCACCCCAAATAAAAGGATCTTTGGACTTACACAAGCAGAGACCCGTCTCATTGTGTCTCATGCTGGTCACCAGATGTTCCTGGACCTGATCTTGCAGCCACGGAATGCAGCAACCATACAGCACAGCTGGCTTGGGAAAGCCTTGCTGGTGTCCCTGTGCCAGGGCTGGCTGAGCCTGATGGCCTTGACTGCTGCACCAGCAGGGCAAGTGTTAGCTGGAATAATTAATCAATAAAGAGAGGTGGCAGCAGCTTGGCAGAGTTAGGTGGAGGTATGTAGACTAATGCTACTGCGTGCACCTGTAGGAGAGCTGTGCAGATTTACCACCTCCTTGGAGAGAAATACTTCTCGTGCTGGCTGCTTGCCACTGTGAGACCTGTTTAGTAAGGTTATGTGCTTTGCTTGTGGTAATGAGGACTTGGCTTTATTTGAGCAGTTTAAGCTCAGTTCTTGTTCGCAGAGCCTAAGGTTACTGTTCCCTCCTCCCTTTAAAGCTACGTGCATAGATAATTGGCTGAACAAACAGTGGGCAAAACTGCTCCCTGCAGAAAAATAACTGCTTTTCACTGCCACTCATTCAGTGAAGTGGCATCTGGAAGACTCTACAGATAGTCACAGGAGGTTTGGAGTGTAGCAGGAAGATGCAAAGAAGCCAAATCCTACAGCTGTCAGTATTCTCTGTTTTTTTCATGCTCTTGGATGGGTTCTCCTGGCTTGGTTTGTTCTCAGTTTATGCTGATACTTAGGGATTCCACCCCAGCCACAATGTTCTGCAGCATAAGTACCCAACACATTTAAAAAACAGATGAATTGCTTTCTCAATTCATGGAGGTGCTGTAGGGATTAATTAGTTCTGACAAAGTGCTTTCTGGCTGAGATGTCAAACTGATGTTTCAGGACTAATGGTATTGTTTAGTGAAACTGTTTGGTTCTCCTCAAATGCCTAATTACTATTTTAGAAGAATGTACTCTATGGAGGGAAGCTTTATTGATTTAAAGCACGCAATAAACAGTATTGATTTGCAAGAGGCAGTCATTCATATCTGCTCTGTGCAGAGTTGAGATGTAAGGCGGTCACACAGCTACTTTGAACAGAAATGTAAGTGAAAACTATTGCTTAAATGACCCTGCAACAGCTAGCGGATTTCTTATATGTGACTTTCAACTGCCTTAATAGCCCTGTACTCAGAACAAGGGCAGTCCCCTGCCAAAGAGAGGCCTCTGCTATTTCGTCCTTCACAACCTTACCCCACAGGGAGGAGGTGGGGAGAGCAGTGGATAAAATAACCTTCTGGACCCTTCAAGCAGCACAGGAAAATGTAGGTAACCCCAGAACTGCTCTGTGAAACTGTGATGTGGATAATTTAGTGGTTAATTTTGCTTGTGCTAGGCGCAACTTTGGATGTCAAGAGCCAGCTGAGCCCCTGAGGCTGCTGTAGGGCATGCTGGTGGCACAGCTGCACAGGCTGTCCCCTTGGCCATGCAGCCTCCAGGCCATCAGCTGCGTGAACTGCCAGGGACATCCTCAAAGGGCTCAGGCAGGTTGGCACCATGGCTTGGCAGCAGAAACCTGTCACACCACACTGGCCCCTGAGTGAAGAGGAGGAGTCATCTCCTGACATCTTCATCCCGGACACTGGCTCCATTGTTGGACTGTTTGAAACATTGAGTGTATATTTGAGCTGCTTATCCAAATTATCTCAAAGGGGATTTGGGTGGGGATGATAACGGAAAGTATTTGGCTGTCACATGTGATGCAGCCTTCTGTAAGGTTTCAAGTTTCTTATGAGGTATCTGAGGCTGGTGGCCTGTCTTGGGTAGTGTTTTTTAAAAAAATAGTAAAACTTACCTAAATTCTGATGACCTGTACTGAATCTAATTCCAGGTGAGCTTTTCATACTGAATTGGGATTTCTTTTTTCCAAATAAATATTCTTAGCTTGAATAACATTTGGTGTTGTAGAGTTTTGGCACTGTTAAACTTGAAATTAAATCATCACTTTGAACAGGCTTTTTTGGAGCATGGATGTGGTGATGCTCAGGTGTATTTGATTACTGGTGTGTTAACCCTCCAGAGAATAATGAGGTTAAACTCTCCCATTCAGCATATTATTCAACATTTCTCAACATCTGGTCTCTCTCCACTTCAGCTGTCAGTTGACTCACTTGTTTAGATTTTTCTGAAATTCCTTGAAGTCATCTCCACATCCAGCTAACGTAAATAGGTTGTCAGCCAGCAAGGCAGTAAGCCAGGTTTGCTATTTGTCTTTTCTTATGTCACTTTTCTTATGTCATACTACAAGATCTAATCATCAGAGTTATTGCCTTGATGGGACTGTTTAATTCTTATATGGACACACATAGAAGGCTTTAAGCTGTTTAATAGCTAGTTCTCAAAAAGTTTTCCAGTATTCTAGACATTCACAAATTTGTCTGGCAAAGAGATCTCTTTGCAGCCCTCAATGAGTGTTATTCTGTCTTATTTTAATCTGTGTGTGGAGGGAAGTGAAATGTCATGGCTTCTGCCATGTCCCATGGTTTTCTGTGCCACTAAAGTTTTATAAGATACCTTAGACTTCTTAACTTTTCCATGTTTTGCTTTTTAAATTTGGATATGAAAACTCAGCTGAGGTGCTCTATAATTCTGAGTAAAGGTAGATACATTGTCATGTGTCATCTGTTAATTACTAATTGACTGCTGTGTGGCAGTCATGGTGAGCTTCTCATACAACTGGTAACTAATGGTAACTAACATTTCAGTTTGGAAGGTATCTGCCTTCATCTGGCTGATGCTAATGAAAGCATAACCTGAATGTGAATACTTTCTTAAAGCACATCTCAGTTGCTTCTCTTATATTCCTTGGACAGTATTCCTTACTTCCTTTTTAAGTTTTCAGGAAAAGATGGTGTGGATGGAAGGGGCAAGGTGCATGCTGGGAGTCTGGCGTGGTCATTTGCAAAGGGTTGCATGAATCAAAATCTTAGTTTGCAAAGACAAATTTGCAACTGAACTGGTCACACAGAGTCTTCCACTCAGGCTTGTTTTCACACATCTTTTGTAAATGCCACTCTGATCCCTAAAGCAAATGTTCTGTGCTGAATTTTCTTATCTTTATTTTCTATTTGTCCAGTAGTCTGTTGCTAATACCCCAGAGTGCTTCGTGGTTTCTTTCTGCTTCCCAATTTTGGAAGGTTGCTCTGACAAGTTGTGTTGCATCTTCAGTAGCTTGGTGGGGCTGGGGGTCCCTTCCCATGCACTGTGGGGTTTGGGTCAGGTGCTGTAGTGGTTCTTCCTTCCTGTCAAGATCCCTCGATGAGTGGAGGAGCACACAACTGCAGCTGAGCATGCTGCAGGTCACAGCCTGGTTCAGACCTGCCTGTTTGGGGCTGGGAGGATTTGGTCTTGTGTCAGACCAGGTCCTGTGGTGTCTCTGTGGCTGCTGCTGCTGCCACCCCAGGCAGCAAGATGGGCTTGGAGGCTGCTCTGGTTTTCTGCCCAGAGCCAAGTGGCACCAGGTCCTTCAAAGAAGGTGGCACTTGGTGCAGTTAGCTCCTGGGTGTTGGGGTAGTAGCAACCCCTGTGTGTAGCAACAAAAATGAGAACAGCCCAAGTGGTATTCACACCTGTAAACCTTCTGCTTGGAAATCTGCTTCTGGCACTGGTGTCTGATGGAGTGTGGCATGTTGGCAAGTGTTCCTTTGCAGCCAGATTTAATACAGAACAGATTTGCAGTGAAATAACCAAAATTTAATAATTTTAACAATGCCCTTTAAAGGCTTTATTGTTTTAATTACTTGTGTGGAGTAGTTGTGCAGTTGTGTGGCAACAACTCTGAATGACAGTACTGCCTCTTACCTGTTTCTGTTGAATTCAGGCTGGAATGCTGCTTTGGTCCAACTGCTTTGTGACCAGCCTAGATGCCTGTTCAGAGGTTTGGGGAATAATGAGGTTATGTCAGTATAAATTAGGTGTTTCACAACAACAGTTTTATTATTTATGTTGCATTCTCCATATTTATGGAGGGTTTACGCCCCCCTAGCTAGTGGCTTTGCAGTCAAAGGCAGACTGTTGACCTGTCATTTTATACCTTTATGTTCCTGGCTCTGGTGCCCTCCTTTTTCCAGTGATTGTTGCTTCAACTTTTCCTCTCCCAAGCCATACAACACTGTTGCTTATTTCCCTTATGGCCACGTTTAGAGAGTCTTTAAAGCCTTTCATAAATAAGCACTTTGCCTGATGGGAGAAGGAGGTTTATGGAGTTAAAAAAAAGGCAAGAAATACGCTGTAGGTAATAGATTCCAAAAATGCAAATTTGTTTAAGCAATTTCTTAAAAAGAAGGGCGGGAGGAAGGAATTGAAGATTAAAGCCTGTGTTTATATACATGTAGAAGCTGGAGGCAAAGCAATCCATTCATAAATATACAATAGGATTTATGTCATGGTGAGAAGTGCTACATGCATATTCATGTGTAATTTGCAAATCCTTTGGTGATTAAATACTTTACTCCAAACTCAAGAACTAAATAACCTTCTTGTTGAAATGAGATGTCCAAAGGCTCTAATGCTTCTCCAGTGGAGGGGAAAGGCTGGGTGGTGTAATAGAGCCAATATTTTAATTTTCACTCTATTACAAGATTTTTGGTGTGCTTTGGGCATTATTTTATTAGTATAATCAGGAAGTTTTGAACAAAGTATGAAGCAGAGAATTGCAAGAAATATTGTATAGCCTGTCATGCTAAGAAAAGCAAAATAGGCTTAGGAACTTGTTAGGATGTTTTTCTCAACTGATTATAACGTCAAATACCTTTATCTAAACTTTCATATCCCGCAGGTAAGCAAAGAGTTGAACTAGTAACAGCTTGAAGCTCTTCTCAATTCTTAAAACTGGACCTAAGCCTGGTCAGTTCCATCTAGGTAAATTCCCTGTATACCCTTTGGGAAAGCTGTGGTTTATTCTTGTATCTGGATCATCACAAAGTGTTTCTTACTGCATTCTCTTGGTGTTCCTGATGGCTCATTTTGGAATTGCTCCTTTTTCAGCTAATTTTGGAACTGCTCCTTTTTGTAGCTTTATGAGCTCTTTATCCTTTGTGCATAGTTTTGTGTTGGGAGAATATAAAGTACATTGATGCTGTATGGGAGTAGCCAGCAGAGTTCTCATGTTCTTTCTTCACCACTGAGGTTATTCCCTCTTTGAAAGTTTTGTTGTCTGATTTAGTTTTCCTGCTCCTGTTCTGTAACAGCTCACCTGTGGGATGCTTTGATTGAACAGAACAAGAAGACAGAGCAGTGCACTCAACTCACTAAGGACTATATATGCATTTTTCTGGCTGGCACAGGTGTAGCAAATTGCCCTTTTAGTCCTGTTTACTTGTTTTTCTCATTCAGTCACAGGTAGTTTCTGCTCCTTGGTGATCAGAGAAGAGCCCTGGATCCCCTGCTGCTGTCTTGTGCTGTGATCAGGGGCCATGTGGCAGAGACACTGTCCCTTCCGTGCCTGGGGGCTCTGCTGTACAAAGCTGTGCTTCAGCTGATTTGAAATAATGTTTCCAGGTAACTGTGAAAAGCTGTTGCTTTTACAATGAGCACTGAGAATTTGTATCATCTGCCGTGTCAGAGCAGCAATGTGTCTAAGCCGGTGGCTGGTCACATGAGGCTGTGAAGATGCAGCACCGAGTACTTGAAGAATGTGAATTGGTGTAGTTCTGTAAGGCACAAAATTGAGCTGAACAAACCCGGTTCTCCTTAAGCTGAGCCCTGAGCTCACCTGAGCTGGTGAGCTCTTGGCTTTATAGGGTGGGCACTTCACCCATGAAGCACTTCAGAAGCACACAGGGAATGGCTGGTGTGTGAGGTGTGATGTTTCTGATTACTGTGGCCAGATGTATGAGCTGGTTTTATGCCAGTATTTTTTATTATGTGTTGATGAGGAAAGCTAGAAGAGGTAAAGTTATTAACAAATCCCATGTTTTAAAAGAGTTCTATGCAGGTGGAGGTTGAATGGGAGGTAAATTTGATCCCCCTGTTTTAGTAACTAAGTGGTTGCCTCTGGATCAATCTCAGAAGGGTGCAGTGAGCCATTGCTTACAGTATTGTAACCACCTGCAATTTTGCTGGTGGAAGAAGTAAAAATCTTTGCACTAGAGGTTGGTTCTGGTTGTGGGCCTGAGCACAAGCCCCACTGGCAGGGCTGGAACCGGCAGAGGAGTGACTGAGCCATCCTGCTGTGGGAGGCGGCCATTCCTTTAGCCCGAGTGCCCATCTGACTCCTCACTGATTTTGCTGGCATGCAGAAAACTGCTCCTTCTGTTTTTGGGCACAGTTTCTGCTGCTGCAGTAAGTTGGAACAGCCCAAGGATTGTCTGGCAGCAGTGACAAGTGGAGGTGGGAGTGACCTTCCTGCCAAGCATGGTTCCCGTGGAAGTCACAGCTCACTCCTGAGCTGCTGTCAGTGTAGTTGTGCTGTGCTTGCCTGGCACCACGGGTGGTGAGTGTGGGTTCAGCCAGGCAGCTGTGTCACTTGTAGTTTGTCTTTCAAAGCAGACAGCTTAAATATCAGATTGATGCTTTCTCAGTGCTGCACCGTGGGCTGTAATTCCATCTGCTGCGACACGGTGAAGGTGACACCTGAAAAGGTATGTGCTGCTTTCTGGATGGTCTCCCTGTACCTTCTGCATGCACAACTGGGGGCACCATTTTACCTGCTTGTTGGCCTTGCTCAGTGTGTGATTGCTTGGGAGCTTAGCTAAACTCAGTATTTTCTCTGAAGTGCTGCTAGAATTTCAATGTTGTATTTCATTTGTCCTGACCACTGCGGTTTCTGCAGTATCACCACCCTTTCTCTTCACTGCTTTGGAACAGTAGAAGCATCTGTTTATGCCATTGATTTGGCAATTAGAAGGACATCGAACAAAGGACATGATTAGTGGAAAGCAGGAGTGTTCAAACACCTCTGCTCGTAAGGTCTGTGTTTTTAATAGTTCTGCAGATTCATCACTGATTTTGGAACTTGATAGCAAGTTGGCTCTCTGGATCAGTCTGTAGATTAGATTAAAGTTACTAGACAAGGGCAGCAGGAGTACTTTGTCAGAAAATTTCTGCTTGATCTTTGCAGGTGAGCTGAACTGTGGATAGTGATTTATTTAGCTGAGCTGGTGGCAGTAAGTTAATATGCATGTTGCGAATTCTGCACTGGTGGTATAGATCAGTGTTTGGGCAGAAATTAATAGAAAGGGTAACACAGTGAAACTGTTAGCTGAAAAAAAATTACTGGCATGGGAGTTGCATTTCATTCAGGTGCTGATGGTGAAGTAGTAGTGAGTTAAGCAGCAAATTTCAAGCCTGTATGCTCTCATGATGGCTTGCTTAATAGCAGGTGTACAGTACTGTAAGGCACAGTGTCAGATCCATTAAACACAGCTTTGACGTAAGGATGAAAATGAATAGCTGAGATATTTTAGGTAATTGCCTTGAGCAACAGTGATGGTTGTGTTCAAGCAGCTTCAGTGAGCTATAAACAAGCTTCAGCTGAGGCCAGATCAAGCAACTGATGGTTTGCACAGTGCCTGGTGTGGTTTGCCTGGAGAGCAGCACACACGGTGTGTGCAGCCTGTACTCCTGAATTCCTCGTTCTCTGTACCCACAGAGGAGTGGGTGTTCAGATAACACTTTCCACCTCCCCAGCTGCTTTAGTTTTACCTCAAGTGTTTTGCAACAAATACTGGTTTTGACTGAGGGAGACTGAGTCATTCAGCTGCTTCTTATCCCTTGGCATATATAAAAACTACCAAACCTGATAGTGATGGAGAAAAAGTGTTACTGAGGGATCTTGGCAAGAAATACTACTTTACACTCTCTGAAAAAAAAACCCCTCAGCTTTTTCCTTTTTTATTTGGATGGAAGAAGGGAAAGCACAACTGAGGTGAGCTGGACAGGAATGTCTTTCTAACAATGTAAGCTATAAAAAATCTGGATTATGCGTAGAGAAGACTGGCTTTGAAGTAGCTTGTTTTTCAGAACCTTGCTTTCTGAATTTTAGGGTAAGGTAATAGCAATCTGGGGTATTCCAGGCCTCACAAGAAAATCTCAGGAGTGAAATGTCTTGTGCCTTAAAGCACCTCCTGCAACTTGTTTGCTAGGTTGCTTTACAAAGAGGGCTTATTTTTGTGAGGAGAAAAATATGGTGTATTTAGGTGTAGCTCACCATGTTCTTTTCTGGACTACATCCTCTGCAATGAAAACTGAGAGGAAGAAAATACCTTGTTACAGATGAACAGGAGCTGGGGCTTGATATGGCACAACACAAAGAAATGTGATTTCCTCCTGTGCTAGGTTTGTGTGGCCTCTACTAGATTTTAAGAGCTTATTTTGACCAACTTGTATTTTCAAAGACAAAGCTGAAACTCTTACAGATTTGTGCCTTCTGCTGCTTCCCTCAACTTGCAAGGAAGAAAACATGTGAAAATGGAGGTGGTTTGGCTCGACTTGTTACAAAGCCGCAAAATAATGTTCTATGCTTTATGCACCAAATGCTTAAAATCCTTGTTTGAAGTTCACATTAAATAATAGGCAATATGGCAATACATGGATGGTAAAAATGGAAAATGCCAAATACATCCTTTTGAAAGTATGGCTTAAGCTGTAGATATGTGCTTAGGATGGGGCTGTCTGTAGGATGTAGCCATGCTATGTGGTTGAAGGCAATTGAAGTGGTTAGAGTTCATCAGCATTTTATGTTGGGTATTTAGAGATTTGAGAAGCTGAATTGAAATCCTCAGCAGAAGAAATTCAAGAATTGCCAGAACCATTGTATAATCCATGAAAAACATAGATATTACTCTCAGGTTTTGCATAAGAAGGACCTGGATGATTTGACCACATGCAGCATGGAAGGAAGCCCTGGTCTGAGCTGCAGATCTGGGGTGCTCTGGGGAGAGCTGCTGCCTTGCAGATCAAAACTGGCCACCAGGAAATGAACTGGTGATGGCTGAAGGGAACAGACATCTCTGGTGTGCTACAGCATTCTCTGTCTGGCAAACACCTAGGACAGGGAACTCCATCTGGCCTGGGCTTGGCCCTCGAGGAGTGGCTGCTGCCATAGGAACCACAATCGCTCCGACCCTTCTGCCGGGATTAAACGCAGGACAGCCCCACTGCGGGCTCCTGTGTCGTGCTCTTTGTCCTCACAACCTGTCACCTGCACTTCTGCCATGTCCTCCCTGACATCCCTCTTACAGCTTCAGAATATAGCTTAAATATGGTGCAGTCTGCTTCCAGATGCTCGGTGATAAAGAAAGGGAGTAAGGATTTTAACCATCTTTGGGGAAGCGATGTGTGCAACTGAGGGTCACAGCAGCCAGTCTGAGCCTCGCAGGGCTCAGCTTTGTATTCAGATGTGCTGGCCTGCGAGCTGCAGACATTCCAGATACTTGTGTTCATTTTGGCTGTATCCAGGCACGCAGTGACAAAGAGCAAGATGCGTGCAGTGAAGTATAAATCCCGTCCTCTAATGACTCAAAGCACTGTTGTGTGCGCATACATGCTTAACAGATTGTATAATTAGCTGGCTTTGTAAGCTGGCAGCGTGTATGATTCTCCAGTAGTTCCCTAAAAATCCTGTGTGGTGTAGGGAGTGTATGCGGGTCCTTAAGCTGCTTGTATCCGTGCAGTGATGACTGCTGGGCACAAGAGAGGGCCCTGCACCCCCTGTGCCAGGGGGAGAAGGGCTTGACAGGCCCAGTGCCACCACCTCTGCCTGTCCCTGAGCCCTGGGCTGGCAGCAGCTCCTCTCTTCCCTTAGCTGCTGGTGCTGGGCTGGTCTTGCTGGCTGCTCTGGGAACAGGGGCTGTCCCCGAGGCAGTGCCCACGCAGTGCCCTTGAAGACACGCTCGGCAGATGGTGCAGCCAAGTGTGCACAGCCGGAGCTACCACTGGAGCCCGTGAGTTCGATTAGGCATTGGCCCAGACTGGAACCCGGTTTTATTTGCAATATTCACCTCAGGAGTGTTAATCTCGGCGGTCTCAAGGCTCGCTGCGGAGCTGTCCCAGCCCTGCAGCGTGGGCACAGAGGTGGTGCTGGCCCCAGAGCGGTGGCGGCCGGGGGAAGGCTGGGCTGCCCTGCCCGAGGAATGCGGCAGGTTGTGCCGGTGTCCGGGAGACGCAGAGGGTGGGAGCAGCGCCGGGCACCAGGGCTGCGTGCTTGGCATTTCATTGAAGCCGAGGAGGAGCCGGCAGGGAGCGAACATGACCTTGAAAATCCTTATCGAGATGAAAAGGTGCGGTGAGGGAGCGCCTTGCTCCGCGCACAGCGCCCGGACGGCCGGGCTGTCGACGGCGAGAGCTCCGGCCGCGGCTCCGGGAAATGCCTTCCCACAGCCCGGCTGTCCCCCGAGGGCTGAAGTGAGCTCAGAATGTGTGGATCCAAGGGGTCAGCTTCTGCAGTTGACTGTTTCTGTGCATTTATAAGTAATAATGAGCCTGAAGGCAGAAGCAAGGTGAGCTCTGGCTGTTGGAGAAGATGGGCCACTTGAGGGGCCAGGTTTAATTATGATTCCATGACAGATGAAGCTCATCTCTGAGTTTGGTGCCCAGAAATCTGGTGAGCAGCCAGACAGCTCATCCCAACCAGCAAGAGGGGGGCTGTGGTTTTCCCCAGGGCTGCTTTTCCTGACACTGCTCTGTCGCTAGCACACTGTCCCCCCAACCCAGCTGGGAATGGGTCAGGACAGTCTGGGTGCTGTTCTGCTCTGTGCTGGACAGAAGCAGTTTGTGGGAGAGCTTGGAGGGCACAGAGCTGCTGGTCTGGGAAGAGGAGCAAGGAAAAACTGTGTAGGGGGAGGTGGGAAGGATGCTTTTTACAGGGGCATCAAACCCTTAGTCTGGCTCAGCTGCTGATGTCTTTGTGCTGTGGATCCAGCACACTTCTCCTGCTCTCCTCTGTGCTAGCACATGTGCTTGTGCAATCGGTTGCTAATTCAGGTTAAATAACTGCATCTCCTAGAAACTGATCCTTTTCTAAGATGCTTTTTTGGTGCTTCTCATCCTGAAGTGTGTCCCAGGAAAGTGACACTGTACAGATAAAGCAACCCTTGCAGTGCAGAAAAGTAATCAACACTCGCTACTATGAATATGTGCTGTAAAATGAAGATTTCCTGAAGAAATGTAAGTATTGTTAAAGCTTGACTGTGGCACTTCTGTTGCTGAGGCTGTGCTGCAACTTTGGAAGCAGATACTTAAAATTCATTGGTTTGTGGTGGATTTCTTTTCTTCTCGACAAGGATAGAATAAAACCTGTCTTTTTCCATGGCTATAGGAATGTACCCTTGTGTACTCTGTTTTTTGTTGGAGGAATTCAGGCATTTACTGATTCCTTTGATAATTCCTTTCTACATACTTTGCTTAGAGCATTTGCATAAAATCTTATCTCACTTAACAAGCTCATATTTTTTTCAGTTTTAGAGGATCTAGGAATTTGGATGTGTACTAATGACCTTGGGACATTTGTTTTTAGGTCCTGTGGAATGATGCGGCCTCAGCCCAAGGGAGGCGGAACTTGCCCCTGCTGACAGGGGCAGTCCTGTTGCAGTCCATGCACATGAAGATTTGTTTCCCTGTGGAATGAGCTGAATCAGCTTGCTGAGGAGTGGCATGGGTAGTCATGCCACCACCTGGGATGTTCCTGTGGGAATAGTATTTGGTCATGTTGAGTGGCAGAGTTGTCAGGGTTGGTATAGGCTGGCATGTGCTGTATCTAGTGAGATTACAGAGAATGTGCTGCATGTCCAGAGCCTGCTTCTGAACAAAGCACAGGATGGTGTGAACACACCTTTTCTGTCAAAGCTAGTGGCCTTGCTGGCCAGCTTCTTCATTGCTCTGAGCTTCATGCCATGGCTTCAGCTTTTGTTTGCCACAACATTCAAGACAAATCTGGCATCTCTGGCCTTTTCCTTTGGGGTTGTCTGGCTTGTAAAGCTGGGATGAAATGCAACCCATTTGCTGAGATTCACTTCATTTTTTAACGTGGAACAGCTAGGATGGTGGTAGTGATGCTGGTGTCTCTGCTGTCAGACAAGCCAGGAGCTCAACTGAGGTGCATTCCAACAGCACATGTATGGGAGAAGTGGGAATACAGAGATAGCAGAAAGACAAACAATCTGTGGGTTTGGCCACCTTCACCAGAGTACACTGGAAAGGGGAGGATTGTTCCTTTGGAAGGAAGGAGGTTCCTGTGCTCTTGGTCATAAACTAAAGTAGAGTAGTAGCTAAATATTAATAATGAGACTATGTAAGGTGTGTCTCTGACACATACCTGGAGCATGAAGTGTGAGCAGCAGTGATGAATTAATATGTATGCTGAGTCTCTGCTTAGTGGAAAGAAATGCTGTCTGTTTGGAACTAAGGGATAACTGAATAACTAAGGAATAACTCAGCTGGCTTGTGCCATTTCTGAGTTGGCAGGCCTGTTAAGTGGGCTTTAAACTACCCAAGATAGATGGGAAAGGGGAATGCAAGAGAGCAAGTGGCATTATAACTTCCATGTTAACACTAATTTGATCTGTTGGCAAAATATATTCATAGTGGATCATTAAAAATAAACTATATTTGTGAGAGTAAATCAATCAAACTCACTTGGTGATGCAAATCTCACTTTTTCTGTCCTCAGATGTGTGAACAGCCTTCAATAGTTGTTGATTTGTATCGACTCCTTTGCAATGTGTGAAGTACTGAGCTATGTTTAGTGCTTTGTACAGTTCTGCCTATAAACACAGTTTGGCACGATTTTCTTTTTTTTTTTTTTTTGGAGGCTTAACTCATGGTAAATCAAGGCTTTGTTACTTGGGATGAAAAAGATACTAAACCTATTAATTTTATACTCTCACCTTCTAACTACATCTCCTAAAGCTTTACTCTCACAAGGTTGTTCTGGAAATTTGTTCTTATTCTGACATTTCTGTTCATTTATGTACAATATGGCTTTTCAGGATCTGAGAACACACTACCTCAACACTTACAGCAACAGTAGTAGATCATAAAGCTCATATTGTGAATTCCAAATGCTTCTGTGCTTCAGCAGTGCTGCATTCATCAGCTAAGAGCTGTGCAACCTGGGCTTTCTCCCCTTTGAATCAGAAGTGAGTTGTCATGCTTTCACTTCCAAAGGCTGTCCTCAGTGCTAACTCACAAGGCTGAGTCTGTTGAAATAGTTTTGGTTTGTCACAATTGAAGAATGGCATGGATTGCAGTCTGCGGGGCTATGCTTATGCTGGGGTAATTATTATGTATCTTGAATTCACAGCTGCTTTGCAAGCAGAAGGATTTTTGTTGTCCTTTGTTCTCTATTGCTCTGACATCATCTTGACCAGGCATCTTCTCTGATTCTTGCTGGCAGCCAGAACTACTCCTGTTCATACCTGGTACTGCTGGGTTTACAATGGCATTGAAGGGGCCCTCTGAGTGCCCAGAGGCCCCTTGGGGGTTCATGTGGCTTGCAGTTTCCTCTGTGTAGCAGAGTTCTGCTCTATCTGGCCAGGTTTCCAAGGTGGCAGGCTGATGTCAGATGGAGCCTGCAGTAGTGGTTTCAGAACCAGGCAGTGCCATAAGAGCTGAGTGGCTGCAGCTGATCTGACTTAGGGAGCAGAAGAGATGCTCTGGTGATGCCCTGCTGCTTGCCTAGGCTCTGTTTTGCAAGGGGACCAGAGAGCCTGCTGATGTTGCTGTTGGAGATTGAGACCATACCTCTGTAACTCAGTCAGAACATTTATAGTGCAAAAATAGCAACCAGCAGCCCTACCAAAGCTGCTGTATGGGTGAGCAATGAGCTCAGTGCTGGCAGGAGGTGAACCAGGAGCAGCATGCAAACCATGTGCATGTAAAACAAAATCCTGTGCTTCCCTTGTCCTTTCCTAATAGGTTTTCATACTAGCAGTGCTTGTTTTCTACACTGGGGAGGTTAGATGAGTCCAGTGATGCCACCCTAGAGTTGTATTTCCCACTTCAAATGTCATGTGAATAAAGGGCACAGGAGCTGACAGGAGGCAGGTTGCAGGAGGCCTTTGCTGTTCACAGAACATGCTGGTGGGAAGTACAGCAGCATGCTTTTCTTCTGAAAGAATTTAGGTTTGTAATCACTGTACATGAAGTGTAAATTCCGTGTCTGGTGAAGCCCAGTTGTGGAGTGAATCCCAAATCTCTTCTCCATCATCCCCTGCCTGGATGCTCAGCCCAGTGCTCACTGCACTGTGCTTATTTCTGAATGCTGAGGTAGGGCAATTACTCCATACTTGCCTCCTTGCTGAGATCTCAAATATTTATCTTTTTCTGACAGTAGTTACTGGTTCCCTGCTCTAGGAGCTGTATTGTGGGGGGAGTTTGTCCTATACACCTCCTTATCTTGAGGCATCTTGCCAATATAAACTGCTGCCACCCACACTAGGCAGCCTTTCAGGGAAGCAGGAATGCAGGCTGTAAGAGCTATGACAGAGCCTTCCAGTTCATAATCTCCCAAATATGTCAGGGAGCTGGTCTGACTACTCTGGAGGCTTGGTAGGCAATTTACCCCATACTCTCATGTCACCAGTCCCCTTATTCAAGAACAGTTGAGCTTCCAAGTGAAGGGAAAGCTGACTTATTTAATCTACTCAGGCTGTGCTTGTGGCAAGGTTGCTTTTCATCCTAGAGCTGAAAGCAAACTTAAAAGCCAATTTCAGCTATTTAAAATTAAAGATGTTTGAATTACTTGCATGGTTAAATTCCAACTCTTCCATGCTTTTAATTCAGTAGTGTTGTACTGTTCTCATCAAGTTGTACCTTACACTTTTATATCTTTTCTGCTTAATTGGTTCAGGAAAGCATGCAGGATATAGAGGCTGGCAGGCAAGTTAATGTTGTGAGAAGCCTCATCTCCCATTTCCTGACTTTTTAACCTTGAACTATCCCAGGAATTTTTGCATTTGAGTGATTAAGAAGGTATGACTGACCTGCTTGCAGAACCAGTTTGTTAATCACTGGGAATGATCTAAAATCTGCAAGTGGTTTTTGATAGCCTTCTCCTTGCAAATACCTTAGTTGTTCTATGCTTCCAGAGGTAAATGATCTGCACTGAAAAGACGTACATACACAAAGTGTGTGCAAAGCAGAGCTTGTTAACTTGCAGGCCTTTTCAGAAGTGGACAGAACAAGCAAGCAGCTGACTGTACTGGTGTTCTAGGCATGCTTTAGTGCCTGGTGGGATCATAAACAATGTATTATGTAGTTAATGCTTCTGTGAATCTTTTTGACTGATAAGTATAAATGCATTTGTGTTCAAAATACCTGAAATACAGACTGGTGCTTGACTTTCAGGTGTGTTTGGTGTCTCCTGATCTCTTTTGTGGAGAATCTACTTGGGCAATATGTGCCTAATTTCTGTATAAAAGAAGACTTAAGATGTTACCTGCTCATGTGAAAGCAATAGAGGGTCTAATTGGCAAATTGCACACAATTAAAGATCACCTAACTAGGTACATAGGTCACTGTCATGGCCTGGCCAGAAAACATCACTGAGTTCTTGAGTGTCAGTAGAAATGTGTAAAATTATGATAGTTTTGAAAACAAGCTTTGAGGATAGATGTTGGACTTGCTTATCCTAGAGGTGGCCCAAGGCAGGAAGCATTGGAGGCCAGGAGGAAATCCAAGGTGAAAGAGATCTTCAGGAGGCTGAGAAGATGCTCAGTGACCACGGCAATGAAGGCAACCACTTCTGAAAAGCAACCAGCTCTGCAGTTTGAGTTCCTTGAGGAGATGTTTTGATTCTAAGCCATTTCTCTTGGTAATATTTATGTTGTAGTTTAAGCAAATTTGTTTAGTATATACTAACAGCTTCTAATGTGCTTTTTTTCTCAGAGCTGACCCCATCTTACTGTAAGAGTGTAATTCTGTTCCCAGTTATCCTTTATCACAGCAAGACCAGGACCACACACTGGCAGTCACTGAAATGACATGTTCTTGAGGTAACCAGAAGTTTAGGACGACTGGGGCTTTGTGTGGGTTTTGGCATAATGTCTGTCTTCCAAAACCGAAATGTTGCATTTGATCTCTCGTTAGACTACTTGGAGTATAGTTAAGAAGCTTCTTGAATCTATGAACACTTCTTGAAAGCTTCTTGTTACCTGGCAGGCACATTCCTGTTCATGCCTCCCCTCTGCTAATGGTGGTCCTGTATGGTGCCTTTCTGCTCCTCTGTGTGTAGAGGTCTCCCCCTCCAACTCCTCTGCAGTTGGAGAGGTTTTGGTGCTACTGAGGTGTCACTTGGCCTGGAACTGCCTGCTGTGTCACTGGTGAGGATGCTGGCTCTTGGGGACAAGCTGTTCCCATTGCCTGTTCCCTAAACTGCTGTTGGAATGGGAATCCAAGGGAGCATTTCAGCATGCCACAGGTGTATGGAGATGGGCTGAGAAGAGCTTTGCCAGCAAGATCCTAAAATATTCACTGCCACACCTGCAGCCTCCAGAGGCAATCCTCCCTGCAGTGAAAGAAGATGCTCCCAGGGAAAATAGTTCCTATAGTGACGAATGGCCATGGTGTGTTTGAGGGCTGGATCACCAAGTTGAGTAATAAATGTGTAGGTGTCTATTTTTAAAAGCTTTTATGAGGAGGAGACTGTGAACAAATTTTCTAGGACTACAGCAAAGTGATAGGTTTTTCTGTGCTGAAGTTTAAAAATAATCATCGTCTGTCTTGAGAATGAGATGACCTCATTAAAAACAAAGAAGCTTGTATGTCATCGTGTGGAGCTCCTGGCAGTGATTCTTGCAGCAGCCTTCTGAGTTCCAGTAGCAGCTCTGCTGGAAGTTTGAGTTCCTCAAAACTCTGTGTGCACAGCAACCCCAGTGTCACAGCTGGAACCGAGATGCCTTTAGCTCATTCTCCATCCTGGTCTGTGTAGCACATCCTGGCACGTAATGAGTAGTGAGTTATTCAAACAAGAAATGAAGAAATGCTGTGTAAAAAAAAATAGAAGCCATTGAAAATAAAACCCAACTCCAAGCTTCTCCTGCAAAATGCTGGGTTGAAAAGCTGTCTGGTTTTGCAAGAGAAATGGTATGAGTGGAAGTATCTGCCACAACTTGTAATTGTGTCGCCTGGCGTGACTTCTTGCCCAGGAGGCTTGTCTGCCTCACACTGTTGCTGTGTACCTGTGAGTGTAGGAGGGAAGGGGGGCTCAACAGGGCTGGCAGGGTGTTTGTCAGGGTTTGGTGGCTCATGCTGTAGCTGTGAGAGGAGCTGACATGATGGTCCCGAGTGACCCAGGTGCTGCCTCTGTTCCTGGTGCAATGAGCTGCTGCTGTGGGTACAGCAGACTGCAGGAAATCCCCTGGTCTGTCCTCTCCCCTGTACAGAAGGATTTCATACAAGGCCTGAACTGATTAAAATAAGGCTCTCCTGTTGAAATTTACTTTGTTATGGGGTCTGAGGAGCCCTGCAGACACAGGGATTAGGTGGGTTTATCACAGTGTAGAAGCTTGCCACTGCACTGTTACTTTACAAACCTTGTCTCGGGGAGCCAGCGCGGCGTTTGCGGAGCGCGCGTCCCCCTGCGTGCGCCTGTGGCTGTGGGCCTCGCCAGCAGCTGCTCGTGGTTTTCTGCTGTAGGCCCCCAATTGATACCGAAATGCAGTATTTACAAAAATAACATTTCCTGGTTTAGGAAGTTCAGAATTGATTTCTGTTACCGTTGTAGTATTACCTCTATATTTGTAAGTGGTGCAGGTCACTCATCTCCGGCTCTCGCTAGGAACCTCTGTACAGCCATGTTTAACAAACCTTCTGTCAGTCAAAAACTGGTTATACAAGGATTATTTGCCTTCAGTTTCCCATGTAATGAGGTTTTTGATTGACAACAGTGGAGTTCAAGAATACAGAAAGGCTTTCTGAATCTAAGATGAGCAAGTTTCCATTTAATACTGTTTGCACATGATAAAATTGGCTTCCAGTATTTTTTATCTGTGATAGAAACTGAGGGTGATCAAAAATAAGAAATATAGAAATCCTTCTCATTTTAAAATAATGTGACTTAAAAAATAGAGGTAGAAAGCTAACTTTCTATTTCCTGCTGTGGGAGTGGAATTTGGAATAATTTGTTGTACAAATAGTTGAGCTAATGTGGGGAAACTTTTTTGTTTCTGAAACAGTGGCCTTGACCTGCTGTGGTGGTTGCTGTGGGTACCTGTTTTCCAGGTGTCCTAATGAGGAATTGCACTTATTCAAGTAAATTTGAATTTCTTGAATGAAGTGAAATATAAAAATTACATACTGGAAGCTAAGAAAATAACATGGAAGTGGATAAACACATGTTGATATGTCTTTTTCAAAATACTAATTATTCCTAGTAATGACCCCACTTTAAACATACCTATGGGAGAATGGAAGTCACAGGTATGATGAATATGAGATACGTGTGAGTTCCTGTGAGATGAATGTATGAGTTACTTTTGGGTGAGCTACAAGGCCAGAGTTGGGCTATGATTTACAATTACCTTCTCTAGTTCAGGCTAGTTTTTCTCTTGTAGAGCTCCTACACCAAGCTCAGTCTCCAGCTTAGAAGCAGATGAAGCCCTTGAGGAGTAGTTCAGGTCTAACTGATGTCTGATGGGTGTCAGAGCAAAGGGAGCATGGCTGGAAGATGCAAACAAACTCTTGTCCCAAAGTGTCATCTTTTTTAAACAGGCCTGTTTGGGTTTATGTGCTTTATGTACAGACCTGAAGTTTTGCCCTTTGGTTCCCTCTGTGACTGGAGATGAGAAGTCATAGAGTCAGTGTTTTCTGAACTTTAGGGTGCATTGCTTTTGTGTGAAAACTGGGTGAATGCATCTGAAGGTTTCCCTAAGGAAGGAGGGTAAGGAATGCACAAACCATTTTGCAGGGTTCCTTCCTTAGTTACAGGCACAGTGGTGAAAGGGGTCCATTTTTGTGCATTGCTGCTTTGAGTCCAGCTACAGGGAGGACCTATTGTGTGGTAATGTGGTTTGACTGAGCTGATGAGATTTCTTTTTTTTTTCAAGGCAGCTAGGAAGCTTTGTGAATTGAAAAGGAGATGTTTCAAAGGAATAGTCCTGCAGATGTGTCCTAGCTTTAACTTCCCACATGCAGAGGAACAGTCCTGTTTTATGCAGCAGTAATGCACTAACTAAATCGTGTCCTGCTGGGAGAAAGAAGCTTCTCCTTTTGCTTTTTAATCCATCATTGTGAGTGTGCTTGGGGAAACACTACATTTTTGGATCCCTTCTGGAAAATTGGTTTATTTTAGTCTTCATAACAACCCCTAAAATCATATCCTAAGACAAGGAAATAATCTCTTTTCTTTCTTTTTATGCTGTATTCAAAGTCTTGCTACACAACTTATTACACGTCTTTCATCTAATTGAACCATTGCTACTTTGATTTGTGCCTGTTTTTCCCACAACAGCTAGGGAAAGGAGCTTAGAAAAGTAAGTAATATGGTTATGAAGCTGCAGTTACTTGGGGAAATAGCTATTTTGTCTATTACAAGTGGAATTACACTCTTAGTTATAAAACTAATTATTATTTTGTTTGCTAGTTGAATGACAGATTTCTCCTCTGTACAAATGGGATAGTTGGAAGCTTTGGGCAGTCAGGAAGGAAGGTATTAGTCTGTGCTTGGTGATGGATGCTCCTTTTGAGATATGCTGAAAATATCAGTCCCAAAAGTGAAATAATTGTCTGTTTCTGAGCCCTAGTAACTGGCAAATCTCCAGTTGGCTTGAGTCTTTGCTATAGCAGACTGATCCTGCCTTGCTTTTTTCTTCCTTTTTCCAAAACTCCAGCTGAAAGAACTGGCTGGATGTAGTTCATGCATTGCATTTCATATGGAAAATAGGAATAAGCATCCTTCAGTTTCTTGGTCCTGGCTTCCTATTGAGTCTGACAGTTTCGGAGCATTTTTATAAGGAATTCAGCTGCTTCTAACAAAATAGGACTGGACAAAGCTGAACAGAAGCTTTATAAATTTGGTGTTACACTTTGGCGCCCCAGAGTTGGCACTACAGTGCCATTCCCTGATGGAAGTATTCCAAAGACCAAGGGTTGATAGTGCAGCTCCACACTGGTTTTTGTTTTTTACAAAGACAGGGTTTTATATTAATATTAGGTGTGATTCTTGAGCAGAATTCTGCAAGAAACCACTCAGTGTGTAACACAATTTACTGAGATGTGTTTTATGTCTGCAGCACACCCTTACCTAATGTACTTTAAGCATGGGTTTAATTACTGCTCCATGTTGAGGGATTCTTGCTTGGATCACTCACCAAAACTGTTGAGCACTCTAGCTGGGACACTGATGGGAGATGCATGGCTCCTGCTTTAATCACTCTGCAGGGCAGGATGGAACTGGTATGCAATACCAGGGTCTGCAAACCCTGGGTGGAATTTTACCTCTTCTTACAAAGCAGAGTTTACAGAAGTGGCAGAACAGCAATCATGCCACCAATTCACAGCAGTGTTTATAGAGTGTTACCAAATTATGTGCTGGAAAAGATTCCTTGGACTTCCCATGGCCTTGCAGCCCCACCTTGATTCCTGAGGGCAGTTGTGGGTACCACAATGTAAACAAAGACATGAAACCATTAGAGAGCATCCAGAGGATGGCCAGCAGAATGGGGCAGGGTCTGGAGGGGAGGCCACTGAGGAGTGGCTGAGGGCACTTGGTTTGCTCAGCCCAGAGAAGAGGAGACTGAGGGGAGAACTTGTAGAGGGGAAGCAGAGGGGCAGGTGCTGATCTGTACCATGACCACTGGCAGGACTTGAGGAAACAGCATGAGGCTGAGCCTGGAGGTCTAGCTTGGATAGAAGAAAAAGTTTTTTACCTCCAGAGGGTAGTTAGACACTGCCCAGGCTCCCCAGGGAATGGGCACAGCCCCAAGGCTGCCAGAGCTCCAGGAGCACTTGGACAGCGCTGCCAGGGATGCCCAGGGTGGGATTGCTGGGGCCGCTGTGCAGGGACAGGGGCTGGACTGGATGATCCCTGTGAGTCCATTCCAGCTCAGGATATTCCATGGTTCTGTGATCCCAGCATGACTGTGCCTCTCTCCGGGATGGGAGCAGGCCCATCTAGTTGAGTGTTTAGCACTGTGCCCCTCCTGTTCCCTACCTGTGCTGCTTCCATATGAGCCATCGTTAAATAATAGCAGATGCCACTTTCAGAGAGGGGGAAAGTGTTAACCCTGGTGTTTAACTTAACATTGCTGACACGTTTGCTACAGCACTTTCATCTCTGTTATCTCCAGAGGGTGGCTTGTATCTGACCTTGCTCTGCATTTTTACCCTTGTGCATCTTTGATTTGATCAACTCAGAGCAGCACATATTGGGTACTCAGGCTGAGGAAACAGCTTGATCCACAGGGAAGAACAAGGGATAAGGGATAGCAATCACAAGCATTGAGATTCTATTTTATTTTCAGGTAATCTCTGAAACAAACACATTTTTGGTACACAGTCTAGATTAAGAACTGTAAAAATAAACCCTTCAGTGAAACTTTTATCGAGAAAGTTTCACAGTTCTATGTTGTGAAGCTCTGAGTTCTTTTGTACTGCCGAGCTTTAAATTAAACTGAAATTTTCTGAGACATTAGTGATTGAAACTCTGCTTCATATGGCAAAGGCAATGCGTTGAAAGGGAAATGCAACAGCAGGTAAATTAGAGGTGTTAGTGGCTTACATGGCTTTTACAAAAATGTTCCCACCCCATTCTTACTGCATACCAGACTTATAGGTCATATTTAAGGGGAATTACGTTAGTTGTTAAATGTTGATTTTATGTTGAACCTCTTCTGGTTAAAGGCTTTTTTTCCTAAAATTCCTCTTAACAATGACTGTAAGATGTTAATATGGGAGTACCAGCTGGTTCTCAGTGCCTCCAGATGACATCTGCTCAGAACTTAGTAAAATTCTTTGTTCCTCAGCCCTCCTCAATTACCTTTGGATAGGGAAGACCTGCTAGAAGCTGTTCAGTGTATTGCAGTGGGTTGCAGACCTGCTGTGTGTCCCCCTTTGCCTCCCTGTGATGTGCTGCATGTGTGTGGCAGCTCTGTAGGTGCTTGCTCAGCCCTTTGCTCTCAGTGTGTGCCTGCCTAGAGGGGCTGTGGTGCTGCCCAGTGTGTCCTGTGCTCTCTGCCACGAGGGCTTCTCTGGGAAGACTCAGCTCCTTCCACATATACCACACAGAGCACTGGGGCTGTGTGATGGATCTTTGCCTCTGGCATATTGTGCTTTTGGCAGCTGGGGGTGTGAGGCACCTGCAAGATTAATTCCTCCTGGCTTGTGCCTCCCTGCAGTGCTGTTTGGTTTGTAGTTTTGTTGGTGCAAGCTGAACCTCATTAACTCTGAGTCAAAGGGACATGGTTTTGGTGATTAAAATCTGTGGGGTCACTCAAGGAGTGGGTACTCTAAGCTTTGTATTTAGCCATACAAGCATTCAGAGTGTTGCTGGATGTGGTCTGCAATAGAAAAACTCATCAGAGCAGAGCTGTGGAAATACTTCCTTGTTCAGACAGAGTGGGTTACACGTTTTCTGATACTGAGAAACTAATCTTGTTTGTCATTAATGAAACAGAGCATATTGCAATGCAAATGAGAGAAGTTGCATGACAAGTGGTCCCACAGTCTTCAGCACTTGCTATTGATTGTTCAGTCTTACTTATTCATGCTATGCAAATAGCATTTCTCATCTTGCTCCTTCTTGTCTACATATTTTTGGTACAGGACCTGCCTGCAAACAGTCTTGTTCTTTCACTGGAGAGACAGGAATTGTTTCTGGCAAAGTTCTTAATGTTCCTTTGTCGAGCAAGTACTGGCTGAGCTGGGCAGCTCTGTTGGAATGAATTGATCCTGCTCTAACTTCAGATGGAGAAAGGGAAGAGTTGGTGGTGTATTATTTGATAAGAACAAAAGCTTTAAAATAGTTTTCAAGTCTCTTTGTTTTTGATACTGAAGCCCTTGTGGCATTTGTTTTCTGGTCAGTTGTTTGGAACAGGCATGTGGGAATGTTCTTTTATTTGTGCTAAGTATTATTTTCTATTTCAGGTATACTAAACCACTGACCTTTGCTGACTGCATCAGTGATGAGTTGCCCTTAGGATGGGAAGAAGCTTATGACCCTCAGGTTGGAGTCTATTACATAGACCACAACACCAGTAAGTGTCATGCTGCTGTGTTTCTGCAGAGCAATTTGTGCCTGTATTGAAATATACTGAACACAAAACCACAGAGTTGCTAACAGCATGTTGTAGAGTGGATGAAATCTGCAGCTTGTGAAATGAAACCCTGTCCTTCTCCATCATACAAAGTACTTCCCTCTCTAAGCAGGAATTTGAGACCTTTTGGTCTCAAATTTTGCAATCTTCAAATGGGCAGCTACATTCAAGCTGGTACTATGGACACACCTCTGTCAGATTTGGTTCTGCTGAGGAGTCCAACTGGGTAGCAGTGATCTGGAGTTTGTTCTTAGCTTGGAATTTGTCCCTGTGGTAAGACCATCAGAAACAGTGCAAAGGTCTTGTGTTGATTCCCCTGGCAGGAGTGAACTGAATGAGCAAGAGCTCCCTTGGCTGCAGGAGCTCACACTGCCTTTGCTGGAGACAAAACCCTCAGGTAAGCTTGGGATGTCCTGGTCAGGATTCAGGCTTGTGGTGTCTTTATCCTGTATCCTCAAATTAAGCCGCTGCTCACACCCTTTGCTAGTTTGCTTGGTAGACCAAAAGAGTTAATTTTGTAAGTTCATTTGAATTATCAGAAAATACAATATTTGGCATACCATTACAGACATTACTAGAATAACTGTCATGGGTTATGCTAGAACAAATCCCCTGAGAAAGTAGTAAGCAAAAAAAGTCAGTGACTTTGATTCTCTTCACAGGACAGCTCCAGCTGCAGCCCAGAAATTCACAGCACAACCATGCCCAGAGCCTTTTAGGGGAGCTTGCAGCTTGTGCTAAGAGAAACTTTTAAAAGACAAAAGTGCCTTCAAGTACCTCGAAGCTGTGGGTTTTTTTAAATCTACTTCTAGAACTTCAACTGAGAACTTGAACTTTTTTTTTAATAGAAAATTACAAGATTTTTTTTTAAATAAAAATGTGGAGATCTGGTGCAATTTCTTCCTTGGTGGATGGTTTTTTTCCCCCTTGGGTATCTTCTTCACACTCTTCCCTTTTTCAAAACTGCCACAATTTCACCTGGCCTGAGACTGCACCCTCCAAGCTTTAGCAATGTCTCTTGGGTATTAAAAATACAGAATGACAAAAAGCCTGTTCCCAAAAAGCCTAACTGGCCCCTGCAATACAAAGGTCATATATACAATACACAAAGATCATAAAAAGATTGTTTCCAGATATAAAGGTGACAGAAATGGTTTTGTTTAGAACTCAAGTAAATCCTGTGATTTTAGCATGACATACCTTTAAATGGCTTCATCCTAAATGTTTTTCTGTGAGGTAGGGGAAGTTGATTTTTCTTTTTATTGGAAAGTTGGAAAGGGTAGGCAAATCTACAGCATCACACAAAGGAAATCTGCAGGGGAGAGGAGTGGACAGACTTCTTTAGAAGGTGCTAAGTTGCAAGGCACAAATTTAGATCTCCTACAGGTCTGTTAGACCAGGTCTGGTGTCCATTTCACAGTCTAGGAATGGGAAATTAGCCTTGACCTGAAGCTGTGGGACATGGAAGCCTACTGGACCCCTGGAGTGTTTCAGATAGAAAATCCAGCGTTGTTAAGTTTGTGGTTGGACTCAGTGATCCTAAAGGCCTTTTCCAACCTAAATGGCTGAATGCAGTTAGGACAAACCAAACATGGTTTTATTTACATTTGGGTTGGTGCAGGGTGAACATGCCCCAGGTCTGGGGCAGTTACCCCTGGTCTGTGCCACTCACAGGCACCACAGGATTCAGGGGCATGCAGAGAAGCCTTCCAGTTGTGCTGACACCTGCTTAATAATAGTGCCTTTTAAAAAGTTCCACTTCTATGGGATGTCAGAAGCCACAATATTTAAATGAGAATTTCAGCATAAAATTTATAGAGAAGAGGAACAAACTCATGACACATTTCTTATCCCAGCTCTAATCCAGATCACAATAGAGCAGAACACATCCATTTAGCTTAATCTAATCAAGCAGCTCATCTTTGTGGTTTATGTTGAAGTGTCCTCTGGAGAGTGTCCAAAACCTTCTTCTTCTCCAAGGTCTCTGGCAGATTCCCTGGCAGGAAAGAGCTGCTGAGGGTGGGAAGGGGATGGAGCCCTGTTGGGTCTTGCTCATACTGCACAAGTACTTGAGACTAATTATCAGAAAGAAGCCCAAGGATAGACTTAAATCTAAAGCCAGGAGCCTTTAAAAGAGGCAAGATGGAGAACAATTGTAACCACCTCTCCTAGGGAAAATAAATACAATTAAATTGAATTGAGTACCCAGAATATTCCTAATACAGTATTAATGCATAGCCTTGAGTGTGTCTCTCTGGGAGAACTTTGGAATGTGATTTGCACAAAGAAATGATGCTGATGCAGGCATTGTAAGCCTACATTCCTCCAAGATGAAGCAAGCAGATAGATTTATTTATGACAAGCTTAACATTAAATTAGGAATTCACAAGACAACAAATGATGTAATAGCCTGCATTTCTATCGTTCCTTTATAGTTCATTTTGAATGTATTTTGCATTTCTCAGTAGCTGGGGCTCAGTGAGAGCCCTTGGCCAGCAATTTCATTGATTGGTTTTACATGTTTGAAAACCAAAGCTCAAAGCTGCAATCAAGGGGTTACAGTTAGTGTTTTTATTACTGAAAAGGTTGAGGTGAGTATTTAGAATGAACCTGGACACAAAGTGTTTCAATACCTCAGTGTGTTGTCCATCCTCTCTGTGAGCTGTCTGCTGAGGATTCCCTGGGTCAGTTGTGTATGGGCTTGGAGCATGGGCAGTGCTTCACCACCTCACAAAGCTGTTGAGGATTGGAGGCTTTCACAGTCTTCTTCCTCATTGTTTATAATAGAGGAATTTTCCTGCAGCAGCTTCCACCACCCTTCTAGGGAAGATAGTCTAAGGAAAAACTGGAAATAACAAGGCTTGAAGGCTTATACTGAGGTAGGTTTACAATCCAGTGTCCTGCATCAGACTTCAAGAGCCACAAGTACTTTGCCAACTTACTTTTTATGCTGGAAATTAGAGAGCTCTAAGTCACAGTTGCTGGTGACTGTGCAGTCATGTCCAGGGAAAGCTGCATGTCTGGGAATGTGGGGGCAGCTCCCTGGGTAACAGCAGACTTTCCCCTTCTGGTTCAGCTGTAGAGAAAAGGAAGATACTTCATCTGGGAATGGGTAATGGTTATCTAGGAAATTGGGATTTGGGGGCATGAATTGAGGCAGGAGCTTGGGGATCTCAGAGTCTTACAGATTCTGTGTCCTCCTGATCTTTCTTTTGCTCCCTCTAAGACCACAGTGCTATCCATGAGGGTCTACAGCTGCCACAAGCAGCTGCTTTTCCCTCATAATATTTTGGGGCAGTTTTTCGAGTCCAGGCATAGCTTTAATGTTATATCAGCTGAAATATTGTTTCTGCCTGCAGGACCTATAAAGGACTCTTTGTTGAAATGCTTCTACAAACTTTACTGGGTTTTTTTGATATGCATTTTGTGGCTTTTCCAAGTTTTGCCATGTAATTTGAAGTGCTGTGTATTATTTTGGGTCTTGAGATGTTGTTAAAAACAATTTACTGCTGGAGTAGCTGATGAATTTTCTCCTCAGCATGATCATGGGCAGCTTGTGAAGAGGATTGAGTGTCCATCCCTTGGGTAAACCTCTTTATTTCTAGGTCTGCTGCTAAGAATACTGTCTAACTTCTCTCCCCCACATCCTCTGTTCTGCAGTGTTAGTCTTACGCCTGACTTGCTTAAGAGCTGCTCATACCTTCCACTCTGGCAGCTTTTACTAAATATTTAAAGAGGCTCTTAAGATATGCAGATTAGATTCCCACTGATAGTTTCAAGCAAGTCCATTCTATTAATTATTCATTATGTGGTAACTAGGCATCCTTATTCAAGCATGTTAGTTTAGACAGTTCAGAGCGCTTGGTCAACTAAATATTGGAAACTGCTCCAAACAAGAATATGTAATAGCCTTAAAAAAGAAATTAAAAATGTTTTGGGCACTTCACAAAAAAGAGACAAACACAATAAATTTACCTCATTAGTGTTAGGACTAGCTGCATATCTGTGCCCTGACACCTTTTTCATGATTAGAAACCTGGAAAGCAATGTATTGGTTGTGTTGGGATAACAGAGATGGAAGTGCTGTAACTGCTGCATTTGCTGTGTTACCCTAAACTCCACCTCCCCTGTCCTTCAGTCATTTACTGCTGTCCCTGCTTTCCCTAAAGGAAATGCTTACTCCTCTTTGAGATTCTGTTCATATAATGTCATTTAAGATGCTTTGACAAATCTGTGATTTAATCAGACTTTATTTTTACTTACCTCTGGAATCTGAGTGAGCAGGTTTTCTTTTCCCTCTGCAATAAAAGCCACTTGGCTGCCAAAGAGGGCAGGCAGAGTTGTAATTGCTTTCATCTTGTCAGGTGCTGTATAATGCAATCATGTGGCAATGATATTTTCTGAAAGTTTTTTTTTATTGGTGAAATAGTAGAGGTATTTTATTGGTAATGTTATATAAAGCAGTTGCAGTAAAGACAAGTCTAACAGTCAATGTCAGTATCTTAGAGCTGTGTATGTATATCCTTGGGTGAATGTTTTTAAGAGCCAGAATCAGGGTGGCTTCAGCAGCAGAGGAGTTGGAGAGTTATGTGACAGTTTGTGCTATTCAGCATGGCAAAACTCATTGGAATTCATTGTGCATCAACAGTCACCTCCTTAAAAAAAAATGAAAATGTGTTTATTCAACTTTTTTATTACAGGGCTGGGGCAAGAGACTATTTTAAAATGTCATAAACAGCAGAGCTTTTCCAAGCAGCAGAAAAAACCTGCATTCTGTTGATCTTGCCTTCTTTTGTTTTCTCTCCAAGAAACGACTCAGATAGAAGACCCTCGGGTGCAATGGCGCCGGGAGCAGGAGCACATGCTGAAGGATTACCTTGTCCTGGCCCAGGAGGCCATTGCTGCCCAGAAGGAGATCTATCAAGTGAAACAGCAGAGGCTTGAACTGGCCCAGCAAGAGTATCGGCAGCTGCACGATGTTTGGGAGCACAAACTGGGCTCTCAGACCAGCTGTGAGTAGTTAGTGAGCTCTTAGCCAGTGACTTCCTCAGCTGTGGAGCCAGTAGGACATAAAGGCATGAAACTGGGCCTTGGGATGTTGTGCCATGTCACTCTTCACATTTGTTTCAGAAATGGTATCTGCCCAGCACCTGTTTGGTAAAGGCTGATTGTTGTGAGACACTCCTGTGTGTGGCTCAGTCGCTGGAATCAACGTGCAGATTTTCTGCATGGCCTTCAATAAATGCTAAAAAATGTTGTGGTTGGCTCAGTGTGAAAAAATGAACTTACATGGTATTTTTCTTGGTTCCCTTGTTTAAAGTACAGAAACATGGCAAGAGGGTCCATCTTGGATAGTATTCCCAGGCCCTTTTGTAGTTTTATATCCCAGGTAGTTGAGTGATAGTCTAGTGGAGCTCGGGGTTTGTATTTTATGCCATGTTCCAAGTCACCACTGGATTGCCTCTGTGTATGTGAAGAACAGCAGTTTGTGCTCCCTATTCTGCTCCACACGCACATCAATACCAATGTCTCTTCAAGATTTGGTGCAGAAATGTTTATAGAATGCTGTATTTCCTCCTTACTGGTACAAGTTAGGAGCTGGAAGATGTCCAGAACAGGATTTATTTCCTGCATGTATTTGTATATTTTTGTTATAATCCTCAGTATTGCAGATTTTCTGTGTTCTTGCCAGCCAAGAACCTCCCCCTGTTTCACTCTTGTGAGTTATGTGTGATGGTGGAGAATTCCACTGGCTAATCCTGTGCCTGGTGTTAAAGTTATTTAAGTAGTTTTCTGTCAACTAAAGGATTCTTGTTTGACAAGGGTGCTGTCCCTCATCTCTACAGAACTGGATTTGCTCTTTTCTTAGGAGTACTCTACCCAAGTACTGATGTTCCAGAGCAGTACACTGAGAACATGAGTTACATGGGTGTGATGGGATCTCTCTTGAAAAATACAATCAAACAGGAACAAATAGAAATGCTTTCCCATGTTTTATAGGGCATAAACTGATGGCTGCAAGGATCAAAATATCTCCCTTGCCTTACAGATACCTCTAACAACATTGCACATTGGGGAGCTTCTGTACCTTCTGAGGCAGAAGGGTTTAACCACTGCTGAGAAGAGAGTTCTGCTCTTAATGGGACATTGATTTAATCTGGTGTGACACATTGTATGGTTGGTCATGTCCTCAAGGCTGTGAAAAGGCTTGCATCATATTGTTCAGTTTCTTCTTATTCTTTGCTTTTCTTTGTTTCTAAATGTTCAGTAGATTATTTGCTCAATGAAGAAGTCTGAAAAAAATAAGTAAACCTTCATGCAATGCCTGTCCCTTCAGTTCTGTTAAATGCCTTTGGAAATGCAGGAAGCCACACTATTGAATGGAGTTAACATGTTTGGGAGTTAAAGTGTGTTAACCTGGAACAAATCCAGACTTTGGAGATGCAGGACATGCTTTGGCCCCTTCAGTCTATACTTTTTGTGCGGTACTTGTCTGCACTATTGCCTTTCCCTGCCTTTGAGCAGTGAGATGTGGAAATTGGGTAACAGACCAGCAATGTGTGGAGGTCTGGGTGGGAGATCTCAATCTATGGTGAGGCTGGTAAAAGTGTAGGAAGAAGGCAGAGCTGCTGAACTGGCTGCTGTATTTGTTCCAGTGCTTTCTGGCTCCTCATCAAGTTCCAAGTATGACCCCGAGATCCTCAAAGCAGAGATTGCTACTACAAAATCCAGGGTGAGTAGTACAAATGGACCTTTGCTTGCCATGAGCAATGGTTTCAGATATTTCTAGACTTCATGGCAAATACTGAAAGGAGATGCCAAAGCAGTTGGAAGAGCTGATGTTGCCATTTAGGAGGTAATTTATCAGAATTTCCTAACATTGAATTTTAGTGGGTTTTTTCCCCTTAGACTTCAGCCTGGCTTGGCAGCTGGCAGTGCAGGATGGCTGTGGGATGTGGAGCTGCATGCTGGCTCCTCCAGTGCTGGAGAGCTGCAGGTCCTCCCCAGGGACTGGCAGCTGTTCAGTGCAGGGCTTAGTGCAGGCTGTCAGCAGGGGAGGGTGTGCTCTCATGCAGAGCTCAGTTTGGGAGGAAGAAAGCACTGAAGTAAAGTAGGTCAGTGTGGCTCTGTGGAGGAATATAAAACAGCAAGCTGTAGGGTCAGTGGGTTTACAGTATGGATTATCATCCTGCTGTGTTACTCATGCAGTGGGGCCTTTTCATTTGGGAGCTTGGAGGGTGGCTTCAGTTGCTGCAGGGTAACTCCTGGCCTGATGCTTAGCAGTTTTTTTAATGACTGGGAAGGTTTCAAACATTTCTGAGCAAAGCTGACATGTGCTTCATTGCTGTCTTTTATGAATTTTTCTCAGCTTTTCCATTTACATGGCTGGAACTTCCCTTAGGCCAGGGATAAAATCCTGATGAGGAAGCAGTCAGGGCTGTTTGCTGCTCTTGAGATGATTGCTTGGAAAGTTTGTTTAGAGTACTGTCTAAACTAGATAAGTTTCAAATTGAATGGGTAGCACTGTACCTAAATACTCGTATAAAATATCATTCTAAAAATGTGACACCTTGCTGCAGGTTAATAAACTCAAGAGAGAAGTAGCTCACATGAAACAAGAGCTCCAATACAAAGAGCATGGATTTCAAACACTGAAAAAGTAAGTGTGTTCTCAAGATTTTTTTTTTTCAGAGCATCTCTGGCTTGTAATGCATCCCCCACTACATTTATAAATAGCTGCCTAAATAACATAAGCTGAAATATGCTGCTGATGATATCTTTAGGCTGCAAGCAGTACACAGCCATGGGGGAGTTCTCTCAAATCAGTGCCTGTATGGGATTGACCACCTTAGAACTGACTTCATGGCAAAAAGGCTGTGAACTAGAATCTCATCAGTTAACTGATATTATGTTTTACTCAGTATTGCTCAATATGCATGTCACTACAGCCCATTGTCTTAATTATAAGAGCCATTGGTTTAGGACACTGAGTTAAAACTGGAGGTGGAGTGGAAGGGGAGGAAAAGATTCATGTACTTGCCTTTGTGTGACTAGACATCTGGCATCTTTTAGATAAATATTTATTATAAGGGTCAACCATGGTAGAATTCCTTTGAGGAAACAGCAGGATGAGAAGGCTTGTAATTAGTTTTGCAAGCAAATACATCAGTGCATATGAGTCTGTGCTTGTTTTTTAAATCATCACTGAAAATAAGGTGATTCTCATAGATGGCTAAGCTGATCCTCTCTAGGTTAGGAACAAGGCACCTAGCAGCAGCCTGCCCTAACATGCTGTTTTGGGGGGTTTGTGTGCACCCTAAGGAGTCAAAGAGATGATGGTATTGCTGAAATCAGAGTTCTGAAGCTTAATGAACTGCTGAGTAGAGTAACTTAGGCAGTGGGAAGTGGGTCCTGTGCTCTTTCTGTGGTCCTTATTGTACTTTGGGGTGTGTTTTTGTTAATAATCCATGTCAAGATGCATGCATCTAGGATGATTCAATTAACTGAATGTTATTAAGTGTTAGCTTACTGGTTTTTTTTTTTAAATTTCTATACAGAATTGACATGAAAATGTCTGATACTCAAGGTGGCTACAAACTTGATGAGGCACAAGCCATTTTAAGTGAAATGAAAGCTCTCAAGAAGGCCATCACATCAGGGGAGAAGGAAAAACAAGACCTCATTCAGGTATTGAAACAAGATGACTTTTATAGCATTTTATGTCACCATTGCTAGAAGATTGAATTTCTGAGAAGTAATTTAAGTATTTTGTATTTCAGATACGTAACTGAGGTTTTTATTAACATAAACTAGTTTTGTGTTGTGGTTGGACCACAGCCTCTGCAATTCTTCAGATGCTGGAATTGAGAAGTACAAAACACAGTCCAGCCATGCCTGACCTTGAGTTTGCAGAGTCTGAGTGGGCACAGCAAACATGGTCAGATCTGAGTCATGGGGTTAGGCTAAAGTTATGTTGTAGCTGCTGAGGTACTTTGGGCAGAAGTGAGCTCACCTCTTCATTTTTTTGTGGTTTTAGAGTTTAGCCAGGTTAAAAGACAGCTTTGTGAATGACAGAGGATCCCAGTCAGACCTGTGGGCCAACAGCATGTCTGTGGAAAGCTCCAGCCCTCTGCTACCCCGGCAGTACCTGGATGTCAGCTCCCAGACAGATGTTTCAGGAAATGTGAGTAATGTGTGGGAAGCCTTGTGCACATGGAGACATTCCTCTGAACTGTGTGTAGAACTACCTCACCATGAGTTTCCAAGCATGGACAAGTTTCTGTGAAATCATAACTTCTCCTGGTTTAAACTGCAGTGTGACTTCGGTTTTGTGTGCAGTGTTATTCTGTCTCTAAGGACAAACTGATGTTTCCCCATACTGTCTCTATTAAAGCAACCCAGGTAGGAGTAAAAGGGAAGGAAGTTTAATTTTGCCTGTAGGTGTAGCTTCTTGTTATAAAAATACTCCCTTAGCTCTATAGCAATAAGTTACGAGGAAAGAAACATTCAGCAGGTCTGTGTGGGCTAAGCCCCAGTGAGAACTCTTCCCCTAAAAGTGTTTGGCTTTCACTGGGTTACAAGTGAGAACAACAGCTTCTATGTGGATATTTTGATGCCACCAAACTTGTAGTTCTCATAACCTTCAGTCCCATACATGCAAGGAGATCAAAAGTGTAAGGTTGGTTCCCGCCTTGGTAAGGACTTGATCAGTGCTGGGGATACATCTTATTTCTCACAGGACAGCACAGAGCCTCTCCTGTGAACCTTTACTTAAAGGTTTGCAGCCACTTTCAGTCAGAGCCACACATTAGTAGAGATCTGCAGAACTGGCCGTGATGGGATGTCCCTTGCCGTTAAGACTTAACAGCCAAAGCAAGATGTCATCCAAACAAATTAAGGATGCAAAGAGCATTTAAGAAGAAGGATTGCAAAGCTATTTATGTGTTCACAGAAATAGAAGCCCAAGACAGATGTGGTGGATTTTCTCTTCTTTCTAGGCCAGAAAAGACCTTTGAATCTTGTTGGGGTTTAAGTGTTGGAAGAAATAATTGAAAATGTATTTATATGCAGCGTGTTCCTGTTCTGTGATTGGTTTCACTAGGAAATGACTGACAAGATCAAGTGTCACTTGTAAGTGTCAAGGAAATATCAAAAGAGGGGTGGTTCCTAAGTTGCTGATTTGATGTTTTTGTCTCAGTTTATTGCCAGCAGCAGTAACCAGCTGGCCGAGAAGGTGCGATTACGGCTGCAGTATGAAGAGGCGAAGAGGAGGTAATTCTTTGGCCCATTGCCCTGTTTGGTTGTCACACAGCTCATTCTGAGGATAAGTTTCACTAGAAGAGGTGCCTCCAGACTGAAACCCAGCATTGCTGCTATGTAAATGTGGTAATTTTTGAGCCAGTGAGACAATAGGCTTTTTGGGCCAGTGTTATCTTTCAAGAAATGAATAACCATCCTAGAAATTACTGAGGCATGACTAATACATAAAGAATTCAGTCTGGCCACACCTATGGGGATATAAGTGGTTCTGCTACCTGTTCCCAGTGCTTCCCCATTCCTAATAAGGAGACTGTACTGTAAGGCATCTCCTTACCTTATTTGAAATGGATGAATGCTTGCATGCCTAAGTATGATAAGGAGAAATGTATATTGTGTTAACGCCTTACATCAAAATATGGTCAATGACTGCAATTCCAGAACTTATCTGTAAGAATGTAAGTTTTCACCTTTGCTCTCTGATCTCAGATGAATAAAGAACAGATTAAAAAAAATATATCTACTTAACAGGCCAATTTAAGCAAAAGCTTTCCAGGATTTACTTTTTAATAGATAATAGCTGATTCAACTACATAGTTAAATGAAAAACCACCAAGAATTATTACTTAGACTTTGGCTGGCCTAGTCTTTGTTCAGTGATGCAACCATTGCTGGAGGTGGCTTTCTTCACTTCTAACTGCTGTAGGGGGACTTTGCAACTCCAGAATAACAAAGTTCAGATGCATTTGTACAATCTGTGCTTGGGATATATGCAAAGAGAAGGTTTTTTCTCCAACCTCTGGTTAGAAATAACAGTCTTAAGGCTGAGGTTACTCATAATGCTCTCATTTTGGTTTAATGGCATGGCCAGTAGGCCATGTTTCTCAGTGGCATAAAATTTGATCTATGTCTGTACTGTATGCCCAACTGCTTTTGACACAAATTTATACTTTTTTTTCTTACGTGGAGCAATTTTATCAGAACTGTTTATTTTTTGCCAAACTGCCTTGACATATAGACCATTCAGTGACTTAAAAGCAACATTAGAATACCATTCCTTCAGATGCAATGGTTAATTTGGCAGTGTTAAAATTGCCTTTTACTTTTAAGCTTTGCTGAAGGCTTCCGTTTAATTCACTGACTTTACACATTCAGATTGAGCAAGAATACTCCTGCTTTATCCTGTACTTTTTCCAAGGAGGGGCAAGTGAATAGTGACAAGCCTGAAAACATATTTAATATGCTCTTTATGAAGAGAGAGAACTTTATGAAGACAGCACAGTAGTTTATTTGAAGTGATTATGATGATGATACAAGACACTGTGCAGTTAAAGAATACTTGCTGCTCATACCCCATGTTTGTCCTCTGTTATCTGTAGGTTTTTCCCAAAGTTTAAAAGACATTATCATGAAGGAAGGTGGATCTAAATGGACATGAATAGTTGATGCTAAAATGAAAAGATCTCCAGCTATCAGAGCACCGTGGTTTTGGCACAGTATTTAGTAGGAGCTGCAGAAACAAATACTATGGGTGGTTTAAAGCTGGAACAATACCATGGATATAGTGACTCACAAGGAACCTTCTGTTCCTGTGAAAATTCTTCCTTGTGATGTTAGAAGTGTTTCCTGTCCCCACAGCAGCATTAAAATGTTCCAAAAACACAATAGAAGACTAAGTACTTTGCCCAGGCACGAATTGTGAAGGAACCAAGTGATGGAAATACATGTGTTATATTAGCTCTGCATTATCTGGAAAAGTAAAACTTAGGGTTTGAAATCAAGGTGGTCCCATATTAATTAGTTTAGAACTACTAGATCTGTGAAGGGCTGGTGCTTTAGGAAGCAGGCTTTGGCAGACACTGTTTGCACTAAAAGCTCAGATGTGGGTGAATATCTGGCTGAACTTCACCACACCAGAACTGCCAGGACCCAGTTCCCTTCCCCACCACTGCATCCTTTCCTATCATAGCTCAGGCAAACACCCCAGAGCAGATAATATAAAATCCAAAAAAAGACACAGGGCAGCTACAGTGACAAACCTTTTATATCCAGTCTTAATTATATTCAAAACTGAGCTCATGTATCATGGCAAAAAGGCTGTCATTGCTACCTCTCAGCAAGGAGATAGCTGCTGCAGCATAAATGTAATCAGAGCTACAACTAAATTCTCCTGTACAACTTCAGACATGTAGCAGTAACTCAGTTGTGTAGCACTTGCACCCTGCATTGCTCTAATTTCTTCAGCAGTTAAAATTTCAGCTTGGGTTCTGTGTGACTGGTGGTAACTCAGGGATTTTGAAAGTATGTTTTTTTAATCTCCTGAAATGAATCAACATTACAACAATGGTGGGTATTTGACTGGTCAGTTTTAAAGCCATACCTCCCGCTTCATTTGTGGCTTTTTCTCAAGAACAGAAGTTTCTCTGATACAGGATTGTTAATTACTGGTTGTAGATACACATCTTAGTGCGTGCTCCTGTGGAGATGCATGTGCTCTGGACAATCTCCAGAGAGACTAAAAATTTTACATGCTATGCCTATGTCACACAATAATAGAAAGTACTAACTTTCCCTAATTAACTAAAGAGAGTCTTTTTATCTTGGTGAATAAATCATGTAACTGCTTTTTCTAGGTAGAAAGAGAACAATTAAATAAAACTTGAGCTTCCTATTCTGTGTTTGTTCATTCTGGTGGCCATTCAGAAAGGTGGTGTGACCTGAGGCCAGCACTGCAAAGCCCAGCCTGGCTCAGCAGTGATGCACTTCAAACTCGGGCAGTGAATGCTGAAGGGCTGGAGTGTTCAGCCAAGTGCAGACCTTCCACGTGTTTCTTTTGTGATGGTGCTGTTTTATTGGAAAAATAGAATAATAAAACTCCTTTTAACTGAAAAGAGGGAAAATAACAATCATCTACCAAAGGTAAAACTGGAGGTTAGTTTAACAAAGCTTTTAGACTCGGAAATGCATAGAGAACAAATTCCAGTGGAAAAGCCATATCCATGCAAATGTGCCAAAAGTGATCAGATTTATGCCAGCCAATCCTCTTAGACTCATATCCCTTCAAAATGCACAGAGGAATTCTTGGATTATGAATTAATGCCACTGTTAATTCTTCATTGGAGCACAGTATTGCACTTAATCAGGCACTCAAAAACAAAACAGCTCTTAAGACGACCTAAAAATAGTTGAGCTTAATATCTATCAATTATGGAACTTCATTAGAGTAAGCAACCTGCTGTGGGAAATGGGTTTACAGAAAGTGATGCTTCTCTTCAGAAAGGTGATTTCATGTCTGTCTCCTGTGATGGTGGAGACAGGGCAGTGTGTGTGAGCCTAATCCCTCACAGGCTCTCTCAGGGCTCGAGTTCTTCTTGGCTTCTGGAGCTTGGAAGACAAAGCTTTATTCTTCAAGGCCATTCAGGAGCCTTGTAGCTGCTGCTGCCCAGTACTGCATCTTATTGCTTGCTCCATACACTCTGATTTTGCTGGTTGGCACTGAATTTGCTCTGTGTCTGCCTGTCTGCTGGTTTGCTGGAGGAAGCACCCACCATCCTCTGCACTTCTGCAGCAAAAACCAAATTCTAGAGAGATCAATCCAGACCAGTACCTGCAACTATTTGCTGTGCCTGATATAAGTCCTGTAAGTCTGTCACCAGATCACTAAGCCCTTTTCAAGGAGAGAAGCATATTGGACATTTATTTTACATGTCACTTCCATTTCTTATGTATTTGCTAAACCCAAGTGAGGGATTAACCTGAGTTCATCATGTGAAGGGGCACATGTGCCCTGCCTCTCTGATGTTCAATCAGATTAATTTTTTTTACAAATACCTTGCAAAATACTTTTTGTTTGCCTTCTAAGTTTTTCAAATGTTTTTCATCCCAGCCCATTCTGTCCTTCCCATTCCCTGCTTCCCACTTGATTTTTTGGATTGTGTGAGTTCAGAAACACAGATCCTTGGTAATTCTAATTTAGATTTATCTGTTGTTTCTCATCAAACTACCATGATCAACCAGTCAGGTCTTGAAGACTTGTAGGTTAGTGAGTGCAGAGGAGGCAGCTTCCTTTGGGAAGACTGGTGTTACTCCCCTTGGTTTGTATCCTGGCCTGCTGTTGGTTTTCTGCTTCTCTCTGTATGCTGCATTGCAAAGCTAACCATTTATGGACCTAACTGAGCAGGTCAGGTATTTGGGAAATTGGAAACAGGCAGACACTTGGGAGTGAACAGCCTCCTTACCTGCCACAAGCTGTGCTCTCCTCCTCTGCCAATCAAAGCTCTTGCAAAATTCTACATCTGTATTGCTATTGTATTTATTCCTTATCTTTCTCCTTGAGCTAATGTGATGTGGTGCTGAAGGACTGATGATACAGGCTTTCAGCTGAAATCTGGAATGATACCTCTAATGAAAACAGGCTTTCATTCTGATGCAAACAGGCAGCTCTGGATTTTGGTAGGATCACATTGACTCTCCAACTCCTCACATCCTCAAGTGCAGCTTACACCAGAAGTAGTGTGGCTCCTTAATGTGTCCAGAATGCTTACTGTTGAATCAACAGGTAGATTCTTGCAGTAACAGCATGGAGATATGATTAACTTCCTCATAGTAGAGACAAAAAAAGAGTTTCTGAGCTTTTGACTAACCAGTGATCTTTATCTGAATTGTATATGGGGAGTACACATTTACTTCCATGAAAGTGACTAAAGAGTAGGTAATTATCACATCATACCCTCCACAAAAACTACTCTGAGGTCACAGCTGTAATGCATATGAAACACCTATATTATATCTGATCACCTTTTCTGACATCCAGATTTTTTGTTGTATTATTCCTTGACTGGTGGACACTGTGTGTTATCTAGAAACTTCATTTTCCATTGTAAACAAACCTGAGTTAAAATCCCATTCTGCATGTCCACATCTCAGTGGTGTCACTTGGCACCATTCTGGTAGGGGGGACATGAGGGTGGTTTTCCTGGAGCTGAGAGCCTTCCTTAGGGCTCTGCAAGATGTGCTTGGTTATGGTACACCTCTGTGTGTCTGGAGCAGGACACTCCTCAGGGAATAACTGCATTTTTTTTTTCCTCCTGCAGAATAGCAAACCTGAAAATCCAACTGGCTAAACTGGACAGTGAGGCCTGGCCTGGCGTGCTGGACTCTGAGCGGGATCGTCTGATACTGATTAACGAGAAGGAGGAGCTCTTAAAAGAAATGCGATTTATTAGCCCCAGAAAATGGACTCGAGGAGAGGTGGAGAGGCTGGAGACAGAGAGGAGGCGCCTGGAGGAAGATCTTCAGGCTGCTAGAGACACTCAGAGCAAAGCTCTCACTGAGAGGTAGGTTAGTGGGCACAGGGCAATGCCTTTTTGGACAGAAGGTGACCGGGAGCAAGCACCAGCATTCCCTGGCTGACTGCTCACAGCAGTGCCCTCACATTCCCAGGTCACTCTTCTGAACTCATCTCCCATCTGCAAGTCTTGCTGTGCGAGTGGGGAAAGGTTGCAGCTCGTACAGTGGATCCTTTATGGGAATGTAAAGAGTGCTCAAAATAGCCCAGTGCAGTGTTAGTGTAGTGTAACATTTCTGTATGCAGCCAGCACTTCACAGCAGCTTCTACACTTGCTGTGCAGTCTGGGCCTTGGTAAATGTCAGCAGATGGAATTTTAAATTTCTTAAATTTGCTGTTTGTTCTGAGCATCCTTGTATGTGATTCCTGTAGGATCTGGTATTTGACAGGGCTGTGGGGCTTGCAGGGAGTATCCTGTGAATCTAAACTAGCTGAAAAAAATTCCAACTTTCTTCCCTAATTTTACATGTGTTGCAGGGGGAGATCTCATGGGAATGTACATTGAGGATGAATACTGCATTAGGCATTGCCTACAGGTGTTTTACAGGCTGGATGTATTAATAAGGATGGTTCCAGTGCTTCTGGTAGCTGCAGGCTCTTAAATATACATGGAATAGGCACACTGCATTCACTCTCTCTTTGGCTTCATATTTTCATTTCTTCTATGTGGTCAGTGTCCAGATGACACCAATTTTCTACATAGGCTTTTCGTGGTTTTATCATGCTGGAAAAAATGTAAATGTCTCAGCTGTGAGGCTTTTACCTGCCTGAGGTATCTGTGGTTTGTCAAGTGTTTCTGGTCTTGCCATAAGGTGAATACCTTCATCTGGCATTTTTGGGAGGTATTGTCACATTCTAGAGTGCCAAAGACATAACACATTTATGGGGAAGGATTTTGTGTCCAGAGGCTGGTTCAGTTAGGGTGTAAGCACCCATATGCACATGTGTTTGTCTCCAGCCATTTCAGGTGGGAAATAAAGCTGAGATCTGCTAAAGCCAGTAATGTAAAGCTGTGATGAGATGGTTAATAACTAAATCAAGTAACCCTTAATCATCCATAGACTTTAATGGAAGGAAATTAAGACATTTATACTTTCATTAGCACAGTAACCATAGGAATGCAGTAGTGTACAGTTAGTAAAATCTGCCCAGGTCTTTAGAGGCCTGATCCCAGAAACATTGACTTTTATGGTACCAGCTGTAATTATTTTCTCTTGTTGTGAATATTTTCAGGACTGAGTTCTGCATTTTTAAAAGTTTATAAAGTTGGTAAACACCTACACATCTTGACTGCATTCTGTCCTGTGTATTCCTATCAACTTTTGTAGAATTTCACGGCAAAAAAGTAGATTTTTCCTTTACTCCTTATTTAAAATAGTAAATGCTGCTTTGGCTTATCTCTTTCTTCGCTCTTCTCTTAGATTGAAGTTGAACAGCAAAAGAAATCAGCTTGTCCGAGAGCTGGAGGAAACCACACGGTTGGTTGCTGTGTTGCACACCCAGCTGAAGAGGTAAGTGACCCTTCACAGAAGCTGTGCTTGCTTTTGCTGCACATTGTGCCACTGCCTTCCTCTGCTAACAATTCCAGCTCCTAGCTGAGGGCTAAAAGGCCTTTCAGTCCCAGCAGTGACCTCAGGCCCCTGTGTAGATAGTGGAAGCAGAAGCCTTGGGACCGCAGGTCAGTTTAGATGGGTGCTTTTCAATGGGCTGAACAACCTCCTGGTGATGCCTCTGTCTCACAGCAGGAGTTTGCACAGACCCTAGGTGACTAGGGATAGCTGAGGTTTGAATTACTGAAGTATTACATTAATAAAGGATGTTAAAGACAGCTTAGCAGACAGCTAGTGGAGTGAATCTTACTAATGCAACTACACATTAATGTATGAATGATCTCTAATTCCAAGTGTGCTGTTGCTTGCAATGTGGACAATATGTAGAGATATCCCTGAATCTGTTGTGGCTCATATGGTATGAAGAATGGCTTCTAGTTCAGGCTGTAGTTTTGGAAGAGCACAGGATTGCTGTTTCCAGACTAATGCATGACTGCAGGCACTAAAGCCAAATCATTTTGCTAAAACTATATTTTTATCATTCTGAGAGCAAGAAAGTTGGTGGGGTTTTTGTTTGGTTGAGGTTTTTTCCTGCCAGTATGTACTGAATTTACTCTGTTTGTAGCTTCTGCTCCACTTGGATTCTGTTTCATTTTGTGAAGATGACACCGAAAAGACTGGAAAGAAATCATAGTGCAAGACTGACGTGTAAATAAGCCAGCATGGAGAATAGCTATCTGTGAGGCTTTTATGCAGTGGAAATGCATCATATTTTCATTTCACCTAGCTGATTAGGGATCTTTTGAGGTGACCAAGAAGCATGTGAAACTAATTTCTTCCTAACCGTGTGCCCAGCATTCTTGGCATGCTCCTTCATAAGAATAAGTGTTTGTTATTAACCCCATAATGCAAAATGTCTGGCATTCAAAGGCATGTACAAAAGGAAGTTGAGCCCAGTTTTTTGATAGGGAAAAGATTAATTTAAAACCCCTCCTTTTTCATAATAAAGTGCACTTAAAAGCTGTCAATTCATTAGGCTTCAGCAGATGTGTATATACTGCCAATATGCAAAAACATCTATCAGAAGCTTTTTTGAACAAATGTTATGTGCAGCACATCTGTCAGAAGACATTTTCTGCCAAAATTATACTAAATACAGCATACTTGCCTTTTTTTCCTAAGGTCATGGACATAATTATACAAATGTAGCTTCCAGCTTTTACCCTATAAATAATAAATAAGGGATTATTAGGCTTATTAATATCTCAGTGTTTTTCAGTGGGGCAACTTAAGTCACTTACACATATTCAGAAATTTTTCTATATCTAATTCCTATCTGAAATGAGGGTCAAAACTGACCAAGGTCTTCAATATGCAGAGCAGGAGTGTGGTTTAAATGGAATTTGTAGAGATTGTACATTGGTACATGTTGTAGTCACTACTGGAATGGGTCTCCTGAGCAGAAAAGTGTGCTGTGGTGTCTGGACTTTCTCATCTGAACAGACTTCTATTCAGCACCTGCTTAAAATTAATTTTGTTGTCAGTTATGTTCTGAACCTAGAGCCCTAGGGATAAATAAAGCATGTGAATTGATTTCACAGCCCAGCCCCAACTTTTTCCCTTGCTCTTTTGGCCCTAGATTCCATGTAGCAGTCTTTTACATGAATAAATCCTGCCAGCTTTCTGGAAACTGCTGGCTGCTGTGATCTCTGAGGGCCAGTTCCAGGCAGCTGTGATATTATCTTTCAGCTGCAGGTCCAAGATTGAGGCAAATGGAGGAAAATTTCCATATAGTCAGACAGTTCATTGCAATAACTTCATCTTCTTGCATGGGCCTTGCTGGTTTTTGTGGTCTGCTTTGGAGATTAACAGGAGCCATAGATACTTTCCAGAGAGATGTGGGAGGAGGGAGATGGCACTAATTTTAATTGGTGTGAAACTGTTCATTAGAGTTGTTTTGGCTAAACAAAGGCTCTTAGGAGTCTGATATGGTAAGTAGAAAAATGTGTATGATACTGTTTTACCAAGCAGTGACCCACAGTTTCGGCTGTGTAGACTGTGGTTCTGGTTGCTCTGGGGACTAATGCGTGTGGCCTGAGCTAACAAAGCAACACCCTGTGGGCTTAGAAATGTGGTGACATTGCAGTGTTTTCATGAGAAATCAGAAGATAGAGTGTCATGGTTTTCTGACTTGTTTCCTTCAGTCTCTCCACCAGCATGCTTTCCCTCTCCTCAAGCAGCAGCCCTGGTTCTCTTGCATCTAGCAGAGGATCTCTTGCCACCTCCAGCCAGGATTCGTCCACCTCAGCCAGTTTCACTGATCTCTACTACGAGCACCTGGAGCAGTTGGAGCAGTTGGACTCAGAATATCAAAACAAGCTTGACTTGCTCTTAGAAGGAGCCACAGGGTTTAGGCCATCAGGCTGTATCACCACTATTCACGAGGATGAAGTAGCAAAAACTCAAAAAGCAGATGCCACCAGTCGCATGCAGGTTCTGAGGTCCTTGTCTGGTACTCCCAAATCCATGACTTCGCTGTCCCCAAGGTCATCTCTCTCTTCTCCATCCCCACCTTGCTCTCCACTGGTGATAGACCCACTCCTAACTGGTGATGCCTTTTCAAGCCATATGGATTTTGATGATGCAGAGATAAGTGCAAATCTGTCAGAACTCACCTTAAACACTGGGAGTGGCAACTGTAGACTGGAAGAACCTCGAGCAGGAGATAAACATCTAGGTCAAGGTATGGTAGGAAAAGATTGGCATGCACTGCATGTATTTATATTTAATGTCATTCATAAAGCATTGAGAAGCAAGTGTTTCAGAAGCTGTCTGTCATCTTGTTATCTTTATGTTGAAAAATGTTTTCAGCTCTGTGTTCTGTTTTGTTTGGGCGGGAGGGTTGGTATTTTAATTTGTACACAAAAATACTGATCTAATGAATCTTGCAGGAGACTTAGGTGTGTTTTTACTTTAGATAGATGCATGTGGACACAAATCACAGGGATTTCATGTGCAAATGTAAGTGGATATGGTGGGATTCCTGGTTTGGTTTGGCACTCAACTATTCAGAATGTCATCTATTGTTTTGGGTGTGGGAGACACACAGTGCCATATTGATACAATGTTTTTGACCAAGCTTTTGAGGAGGGCTGGAAAATCCATATAGCTTAATAGTTAACAAATTATAGTAATAATAATCCTTCCCTACCACCTTGGTATGCATAAGATCCTGCTCTGGTTCCCAGTAAATCAGTGGCAATAAGTTTATTAATTTTAGCTGAGCAGACATGTCAAGGCTGTACTTGAATTCTGCTGTTTTGGTCTCTTAGCAACAAAAACGTGTTTAGATTGTAAGCATGATAAAGTAAGACATTTAGAGATAGTGGATGTTCTCATATATGCACATGGCTTGTTGGTGGGTGGGAAGGGTTCATCCTTTTTTGGAATGGATGGGCTGAAGCAGTTGGCACAGCCAGGGCACAGTGCTAGGGCCTGTCTGAAGCCCTTGTGACTGTAGTTGGGTTGAATCCAATGAGTGAAAGGACTGGATTTGTAGCTGCAGTGAAGAACAGCTTTAAAGGCAATATAAACTTGCAAGATATGGTCCTATGAGCCAGCAGTACAGTTTATTTCTGTTTTTCATGGGATTATTGAACAGCCTGTGTGAATAAAGGAAACTAGTACCATGCTACCACTGCCTTCTGCATTAAGAAGGCTGACACTATAAAAAACACAAGTGCAAATCTTCCCCTTCGAGCTACCATTTTCCTGCAAGCAAAAGGTATTATGCATTTGAGTAGGAAACACTAATTATTCTTATTAGAAGTGGGCGCTGATTAGTTTTAACCTTTTTAGCTCTTCATGATTTGCCAAGGCTGTTAAAGTGAAAGCTCATGTGTTAAGCAGATTAAGTGATTACTGCTGTTAGCCAGTCAGCAGACAAAATAATCACCATAAGTAGTTTACTCTAGGGCAATAACGAGATGAAATTCCTACTCCTGAGGCATTTTGGGGGTGGGGGGTTCAGAGTAACACCCGAAATGCAGGGGGCTGGCTCTGGGGTGGTCAGTCCTGGGCAAAGCACTCTCACATGTCCTGAAAGCAGAGCTGAACAGTGTATCTGAGGGTTTTGCTGCTGCCTTCTGGTAGGGCAGAACCTCCTGTAGCTTTGAAACTGAAATAAGATTGCCCTTCTCCTGAAGAACACCTGAGTGATTTAGGGGAAACGAATAGCAAAACCTGGAGCCTGGCAGAGTCCAGCATTCTCTGATTAAATTATCTGGATGTGAGGACAGTGCGTGACATGGCTCTTCAAGGCCCATGAAAGGGCAAATGGCAGGAAGAGAAGATCAAACTTAAGATTTTTGATGGGAGTGAAAAAAAGGTGAAACAACACAGGTCATGTCCACCTGAAAAATGGAAGAGAGTTGAGTCAGTTCTGAATTCTTCCATAAGCTTTCTTTAAATTAGTGTGATATCTCTTCAGACACTAGAGGCTAAAGACTGAAAATCCAGATTTTGTGTTAATTAGCTGAAAGGGCTGAACTTTCCAAGTCTTTTGCAAAACCAGTAAGGAAAGGGGTGGCTGGAATTGTTGTCAGGGAACCATTCACCTTTATTCAGCTTTATGCTGTAGCACTGCTGTACAGAGCTCATTTCACTGTTGTGCACTTTCTCTGTTCACCCCATTTGGCCTTGAGGTGCTTGGGGGAAGTGGTTGAGAATGAGGCTTTCTGGGTTGGAATGACTCCATGGCATTGGGAACTGAGGGAGAAGGAGAGGTTGGGTGTGTGGAGGCCAGCCTGCAGTGCTTTTCCCAGTGAGCCTGTCCCATGTAAAGGGATTCCCAGAGCAGCATTTGGTGTGTAGAACTCAAAAGAATCAGACGTAGGAAGCCAGCCAGTGGGGAAGTTCTTTTCTTATGAAAACCATGGACCTGGAGGTATTCAAGGAGCATTAAGGAAAGAAGTTTTGACCCTGCCCATGTACCTCTAGCACAGGGTGTGATCCACAGCACTGCAGGGGCCTGGACCTGGCTCCTGGCAGGAGAGAGGATGGATTAAACTGGGAATGGAGTGTTAAATGGATCCATTTGTTTCAGTTTATGACTGATACATTGTGTTACAGGTGCTAGCTTCTATTCATGTGGATTGGCCAGGGGAAAAAGTCTGGACATTCTATTTCTGTCCAGTGGTTCCATGGGAGTACCAAGATGGGAAATGCCTTTCAGTGGCAGTGTCAAAAAATTCGTGGATAAATGGGCCTGAAATGGCGTAGGTGTCTCAAAGGACTGGGGTTACATGTAGTACCCTCTACTGTTGGCTTACAAGCCCTTATGTCCTTACCAGTCCTTACGGTATTCCATAACCCTTGCACACTTTTCCATCAGTTTATTCAAAGCTGGATTTAATTCTTTAAGTGGCTTTGTGAGATTGTGAAGAAAACAACACCAAAAAAAATCTGAAAAAACAAACTCAAACCCCAGAAAAGCAACCAAAACCCAAACTTGCTTTGTAGTAAAGAAAACCTGTATTGGAAATTATGTATTGGTTTGAGAGCATGTGCTTGTCTAAGTCAGTGGGAAAGAGGGACCACTTCTGAAAAACAAAAGCTCATTGGAGAGTAGTGTAGTGCTCTGCTGCTGTGGGGTTCCAGCTGCTCCCAGGGTGACACATGGCATCTCATCACTCCTGCAGCAGGTCTCCCACATCCCTGAGGATGAGAGCCAAGAGCTGGGTATGGCCCAGAACTCGTTAGCCACGCTGGCAGATGGAATTCTCCAGACTCTTGGCTGCAGCTCCTCTCCACTGAAATGTTCAAAGTGGAAAGATGCAGAATTTGTAGGTTTCTAGGGAGAATCTTTCCCTGTTTTTAAGCACAAGAAATTTATGTGAGATAACACCTCTGTACAAAACTTGCTTCACCTTCTTTGGTTTCTCTTCCCTATCTCCTCTTCCCTGTATTCCTGCCTGTGACTGCTCTTTTAAATCCTATAACTCTCTTTCTCTCCACATTCAGCTAGTTAACCTGGTCTTTCTGGACCTGCATTTTGTCCCGTGTACACAAACATTTGGGATTTAGGTGGCAGTTTTTTTGCTGTTCCCCTCTTGAAGCTAAACTTGGTATTAGCTCTCCAGGAGGGATATGCAGCTCCACATGATCCATCCCTGGCCAGAGCCTGGTCAGCAGTGCTTGCCCAGCCACTGCTCTCTGGGTGGCTGGGAGCTGAATGATTGCTGCCTGCCTAAGGGTGCTTTATAGTAGGAGCTGGTTTATTGGTTCATACTGCAGTTCACTAGAATTTAGAAGTCCTTCTGCTCCTGAACATTGCTCATCGTGTCATGGGTACCTCGCTGCCTTTCCAAGGCTTTGGAAGCCTCTCCTGGCATGTCCTGCAAGGACCTATGGCCAGGGAGGTGCCAGGGCAGGCAGCTGTAATACAGTGGGCCCAACCCATGTGTAACCTCAGCCTTCACACTGCTGCAGGGCCCAGGGAATAAATGGGCACTCACTGTGCAATGAAACCCTCTCTCAACTCCACCACACAATCTATTCCTCCCATTTTCCCTGAACTTTTTGTTCTCCAGGCTGTTTGGCACATTCCCTCACTTGAAGGCCACCTTTGAGCTCAGCCTGCCCTACCTGTGTCCTCTCTGTATTCAGAAATGTGCTGTTGCTTAATACCTGGCTGGGGAAAAAAAAATGCAAATCAAGGGGAGGATAAGAAGAAAAGCTGCTGCTTATCCAGACAGTTTGTTTTCAGTAACACCTGCTTTTGGTTTTCCTTTGTGCTTTTCTGATAGGTATAAACACAGCTGGAGGGACGGCGCTGAAGGTGGCGGGCGTGTCAGCTGCGGTGTCTGACGAATCTGTTGCTGGAGATAGCGGCGTGTATGAGGCATCTGTACAAAGGTAGACATCAGATCTCTCTCCAGGACGAAGCCAATGACTCAGCTTTGCACAAAAGTCAGCTGAAATACTGCTGGTTATGACCTTTTTTTGTAATTCAGTGGCGAAACTTCTCAGTCTGAGGTTTCTTAATGCTTCTGAAAAAACTGAGCAGGTTGAGTTTGATTATCAAAATGACTTATGCTTCCCATAATAGCTGAAAGGAAGCTCACAGAGAGCTGTTTGAACAGCTGGCCTGTTTGTGAAGGTACTGGTAATCTGTGGCTGCCACCCTGGTGGGGGAAGCAGAGCCATATGGGAAGTGGAAAACTCCCCTCCTCTCAGTCAGTGACAGCCCTCAGTCAGCATGAGGGGACTTTGGGGTGTTTAAGGAAGAGAGCAGAAGCACCTTGAACTGCCTGATGGATGTGCACGTGCAGTGATGCAGTTCTGAAGTGCTTGGAGCAAGAGCAGGATGCAATGCCCACAAGACTTCTCCCACTGAGGCACAGCTGGGAGTCACTGCTCTTGCTGGCTTGCTGGATTGTCTGTGGGGGCTTTGTCAAAAAGTTCACTGGAAGGTACAGATCTTATTGGTACCTGGTTTGGCTGCATCTAACGTGGGTTTTCCTACTGTTTTTATTAGCATTGAGGTGAATCATAGAGTCATTAGTTGCAAAACACAACTGTAGAGCTGAAATATCACTCATCTCAGATTCCCCTCATTCATTAGTTATCTTCATTAAATCTCTAGATAAATGAGTAATTTTTATGTTTACAGCACAGTTCACTTTGACAAGGGGAGTACAATCTTCTGTAGATTAGAGCTCCTGGGCTCAGGCAGTCACCCAGTGTCCCTTCATTGGGGTAGGGAGCTCGTGTTAGGGGAGTGGGACAATGACAGAATACATCCCATGCAGGCTCACATGTCTGATGTAATTGTTTGGGCTATCAGCTTGCCAACCCCTGTGGTGCCTACAGTGTCATTCTGGTGCCTGTCCAAGTGGTGAGGGTGGGATGAGCCACCCTCTGCAGCTGAAATGTAACGAAATGCAAGAGAGTGCTAAGCAGTAATATGGAAAACATTTAGAAGAGAAGAATGCTAATCCTGTTTTCATGTGCTACAGCATAGCCTCTTGAGTCAACTAGACAATGAATGTAGTTTTGAGAACTTTCAGTGCATAAAACTTGGGAGGAATACATTGGGAAGGAAATGATGCAGAATAGCTCTTTCCAGCAAGGCTAGCCAGTGTACTCTGTCACTTCTAATGTGCTTAAGAAAGTTTGATTTTTTAAAGAAACAAAGGAATTACTTAAATCTAATAAAACTTTAGAATTTTTGCTGTCATGATGCAGGACAGGATTGCAGTTGTTAAGTTGTATTTCTCTTGCTGTCCAGTCAACCGTTTTTACTAAAAACCAGTCAAGGGAACCCTTTAAAAATCCCCCACTGCTTTATTTTTGCAGTCTTTTGTGTGGCTTTTTTTTTTCTTTTGGCAGTGAAGAGGGAAGACATATGACTTTCTGCTGATAAGCACTGCAATACATACCTCTAAGCCCTTCTTAAATGGGCTTTCTTTAAGCTGCTAATTTTACAAAATCCATATACCCAACCCCTGAATGGAAGGGCAAAGATCTTGTATCACCTAAATGCAAACACTTCAATAAGAGGCAAATCAAATCCTTAATTGTCGTTGATTCCTTTCAGACCATGTGTGTCAGAAGTGATGGTGTCTGACAGTGACGATACAGAAGCAGCTGGAACAGCCAAAGTGCAAATTGCAATGAGGTATGTGCAACATATTTTACTGGATTTGCTTTCTAGTGGAAAGAATGATAAATGGGATTTAAAAGATCGTGTTTTCTGTGCTGTTTTCTTCTCCTGTCCTATTAATATTAACCAACTAATACCCTTTTTTAGTGTATCTAAGAATTACACTTGACTCCAGGAGATTCTTGGCCTAGTTGTCCTCTTTCATGTCAGTGGAAATCAACTGGTGATACTGTGGTATGAGGGTGCAAACCAGCAGCAGGAGAGTGCTGGGCTAGAGAAAGCCTTTGGCTAGAATGCAAAATCCTTAAGGGTGCAGTTTGGGTGGGGAAAACAGCTGAGAATAAGCAGCAGTCACAATCCCTGACCTCATGTGGATCCCACAGTAGTGGGAAAGGTATAGGAGGGCAGGCACAGAGGCATCCTCCTTAAATGGCTTTTTGGAAGTTATGTGGGATTTGAGAAAAAGAAGTAGTTCAAAACTCATTTGTCATGGCCATCCAAAGCAAAAGGTTACTCATGACATCCTCACTGTTGTACTTCCAAGTATTTTTACTTGTAACTTTTCTATATTGCAGCCATTAAGGCCTTTCAAAAAATTGTAGCTACAATGCAGCAATTTAACTAGACTCCAGGAAAAGCAGTATGTGTTAGGTCAAATCTACAGTCCATTGTATCTGAATCTTTAACTACTGGATGTTCTGGACTGTTCTATATTCTGGATGTTCTGGTAGCAAAACCTGATGTAATAGGAAAATGGTTTTGTCTTAAACTATGGGCAAGTCACAGTCCCATTTATAGTGTTGTCTTGTTTGCATATTTTTTGTATTGTTTGTGTGGAATACTCAGCCACAGCATCCAAGGCAGACTTCTCTAATAGCAATGCTTTTCTGTGTCTTTCTGATTCAGATATGATGACAAAAATAAACAATTTGCAATACTGGTCATCCAGCTGAGTAATGTTCCAGCACTGCTGTTACAACAAGATCAAAAAGTGTAAGTGGGTGAAATAAACAAACTTGATATATTTGTGTTGGATCCCAATGAGAATGAAAGTGAGATTGGCTTATGATTTTTCACATTCTTAAAAATTTACCCTTCTTGAAATGTTTCTGTACTTTGTGTGGTGACATTTAGGAACTAATAAACCTGTAAACAGAAATAAGGTGCAGTTTCTTCCTCAAAGGCCTGTATTTGCTAGGGAAGGACTTGCCTGGAATTAGCACTGTCTTGTGAGGTTCTTAATTGTAGCAGTGTCTTGAGCACCTGCATTGAGTGAAAAAGGGGAGTTTGTCCTGCTGCAGAACTCCTTGGGCACCTGCACAGGGGTGGGAAAATGCGCAGCTACTGCTAGACTCATTCCAAGCACATGGTCTTTAAATTAAAGACCATTAAAGGTGTGCTGAATAAGCTGGAGGATTCTTTTTTGCTCTTCCTACCTATAGTAGGGTGTGAGCAGAGTGACAGGTTGCACAGATGTAAGCAACCATGTAAAACAGGATCCCATGATGTCTGATTACGACATTCAGAAGGATGAAGTCTGTGGCAACTCGTGCCACTTCACATCTCTGATGCTGTGATGAGATGTTCCTTTTTTCTCAGTTGACTGCAGCTCCAAAGAACAGGAAAGGACAGCAGTGTCCATAGTGCTTAGGTTGACTTTCACTGGGGGATCTGTGGGGGAGCTGCCCATCTGTAGGGCAGTGCTGAGTGCAGTGCTGTTCCCACAGGAACATTCGTGTGGCTGTCCTGCCCTGCTGGGAGAGCACGAGCTGCTTGTTCCGCACGCGGCCGGTGGAAGCCTCAGACAATCTCGTGTACAATGAAGTATTTTGGGTTTCCATCTCCTACCCGGCTTTACGCCAGAAGACTTTAAGAGTTGATGTTTGCACTGTAGATAAGTCTCACCTTGAAGAATGCTTGGTGAGTATCCAGCTCTATTTTAATAACTTTGTGTTTGTTTCCTCTTTTTAATTAGACACGATGTTACACTCTTGACATATGGAAATTTCTGTGAAGGCGTTCCTGATAATCTTCAGCTCTGTGGTGTCTCCCCCACAGCATTCTTTGCAATGACAATTCTCATCAGGAAAAACAATTATGAGATAAATGTTTTGTTACAGAACTACCTTGTCAGACCACTAGATATTTCTCCTTCATAATTTGATGTCAAAGTCTAACTAGTTTTCTTCCTTTTGGAAACATGTATGGTATTGCAATTGAGAACAAATTACTTTGGTTTTGGATATATCAGGTTGTATACAAATGTAATGTATTAAAAAATGACAAGGCACCTGAAGAGTAATGGGATCTACAAAACTAAAACATATTGGTTTGGGCAGTGATTTTTGTCAGCCTTGCAAATTTCTTGAAAGAGAGTCATCCTCTCCTGTTCCTTACTCTTTCTCATTGAAGCTCTGGCTGTAATTTCTCCCTGCTGCAGTAGCACTGTTTGTAGTTCTGGATTCTTGTACAGTGGAGCTGTGGAAACACTTGCTACCCAGATAGGAGGCCCTTGACAATGCTAAAAATAATTAAACATAAAGCATTACCAGTGGTGTTGAAATGGGATAAACAGGCAGTTTTTCTTTTTGTTGAATTTGCCAAAATCAAACAGTCCTGGATTTTCACTCTCATTTCTTCTGACTGGTGTGGTAGTAGTTCATTTTAGTATTACACTAAAACTGTGGTTTTGCTCTCAATAGGGTGGAGCACAAATTAGCCTTGCTGAAATATGTAGATCCGGAGAGAAATCAACCCGTTGGTATAACCTCCTTAGTTATAAATACCAGCAGAAGCAAAACAGGAAAAGTAAACAAGGAAACAGCCACTCTGAAGTACCCTGCACTGAAAAAACAGTAAGAACAACTACTTGAATTGAATAAATCTCTTCTAAACAGGATAAGCAAGAGGGTTTGTGTGACTGCTACCATAGAGAAGTGAAGGCCAGGGTTTTTATATTTAAAACTTGAACATGTCTTTACGTGCAGCACAATAATCAACTTGTTGATTTCAGATATGCCCTCATCCTGGGCTAAACACTTACTGAAATCTGCTGCTCAGGAAGCTGAGGGATGTGGTACATGGTGTGGTGTAAGTCATGTGTGAGCCCCAGCCTTCCTGCCCACCAGGCAGTTCACAGTGCTGCCATGAACTTGCTGGGCAAGTCAAGATAGAGTTAGCACATGCAGGGCACAGAGGGTGCTGAGCCTGGAGCTGCATAAGCTGGGGGAGCTGGGCCACCTGTGCTCACAGGGCTGCACTGAGCTCTGTGTGTGAAATGGGACTGGGGGTTGCTCTGGGACTCTTCTCACCACAGAGGCTGGGCACTCTGCAATCTCTGAGAGCAGTTTCTTCACAAGAAGCCTCTCTCTCTCCTCAGGACTCTGTCTCAGCACTCTTAGAGCAGACAGCTGTTGAACTGGAAGCTGTGGAGAAGAAACTGGAGGAAGGGAGAAGCACTTTAACTAGTGGAGAGAGCTGGTAGGTGGTATCCCACCATCATCTTGTTGTGGAGTGATCAGAGCATTTGGGTGCAGAGGAAAAAGCAGATGATACTGAGCTGTGGGAGTTTTCTTCTTTCTCTGTTTTGGTGAAAAATCCTGTTTTTTCTGTTCTGGAGGTTGTGCTTAGAAAATGAGAACAAAGCTGATAAATGTTGAAAATTGCCAGTAGCACTCTGCTAATTTTGTTACTTGTATAGTCTTCTGTGCATGCCCTGAAAGCTCCACTCTGAGTTGCAAGGCTTTGCTTGAATTTTAATGTGGCTGTTCTTTATATGGTTCAGATTTCCTTAAAGAAGTCCAACATTTGAAATGGAAAGCAAGCCTGACCAATGGGATTGATGGAGAAGCCTGCTGTGAGTTCAAGGGAGCTGAAAAGGGTGTTAAAACAATGCTTCAATTTTGTCCAGTAACACCTTTTAACTAAGATTAATGGCATCCTGAGAGCTCCCCTCAAGATACACTCGTCTTAAATTCAGACTACATGAGGGCTGAACCCTCATCTTGCTTCATTTGAAGCCAGATTCAGGATGAAGTTTTTGGCTTCATGTAATGTGGTCTTCTGATGCAGCTTCTCTCCTTTCTAAGCCTATGCTTGTGTAATCTCAGTGGCTGCAGGGCCTGTCAGGTACACCTGGCTGCCTCGAGGATCTGTTTCTGTCCAGCAGCTTACAGGAAGTGCCTCCTGCTCCAGCACCAGAGTATTGTCCACAACAGGCCAGTTCAGTAACAAAGCTGTTCCTTTCAGGCAAGATGAAGAGGTTCCTGACCTGGAAGAACAGGATGAGATCAGTGAAAATGAAGCAGAGGAGGAGGAAGAATTCTGTATTGGAAAATCACTGTGGGAAACAGAAGAAAGTCTGAATTCCCAGCTGCACACAGAGAGAGCAGTGAAGGTACAGTCAAGGGCCTTTTGAACAGAAAGAAGATTTAAGTTTCCCATTTCTCAGCTAACTGGGCTGTTGCTGAGCTGAGCAAGGCTACAGCAGTTATTTGAAAGTTCATCATGTTTAGATGTTTATCTGCCTGAAATCTTGGTAAATAACTCTGTGTGACCATTTTGTCCCACAACACCATTTCATGCCTTCTTTTTGCTGCTTATGAAAACTGTCCATTAATGTGACAGTGGTTTTGACCTTGTTTTAATTCTGAATGTAGCTGTAGTCAAACAGGAGTGTGCTGTACACAGCTCTCTCTTTGCTGCTGATGCACAACAAGTAAAGTAATGGTCTTGAAAATCATACCTGCTCTCTGTGGGATTCCCAGGTCACAGTGATGTGTGGATCCACAGGCAAAGCCCATCGGAATCAACTGTGTTCCACAGCAATCAGCAGATGCAGAGCCCTTAGGGAGCAATCCAGTTAATGCAGCAGAGCTCCAGGAGTGAAGTGTCAGGACACACTGCATGAGAAGGGCCAAAGAATGTCTGGGTTTGAATGCAACAAGCACAGACATGGCACAGGTGGCTGTTACACATCCCTGGGGATGTGTCCTGGGCACATGGGAAGCTGGCATTTACACTGCACTCTGTGTCTTTCAGGTGGATAAAGAGACCAACACAGACACCCTTGCACAGTCCTCCACTGTAGTTCGTCCAAAAGACAAAAGAGCAGCAAATCCACCCCAAACTCAGTTTGTCAGGGGTAGCACCATCATCCGCTCCAAAACATTTTCCCCAGGACCACAGAGTCAATACGTGTGTCGGGTAAGGAAAATGAAACCCTGAGCTTCTAAGTGCTTCTTTCAGCCTGAATTTCTCACAGAAAACTTGAAAGTGCTTTCTTCTCTCCCCCTCTTGACTTGGGAAGTTTCCCTGTCCTCACCTCCTGGACAGTATCTTACCTTGGAACTAAAAGCATTAAGCACAGATTTATCAGATAGGTATGTGCATGTATATTTGTGGCACATGCAGCTTGCTGAGATGCCCAAACTGACCTGGAAGGGCTGCTGTAAGACAGTGATGAATAAGCTGCATATTAAACAGTTTCCTGCTGCTTGAATTGTTCTGTGCTAACTCAGTTAGCAGTATCCACCTGACTTCAGATGAGGTGAACATCAAACCTTGATAGAAATGGAAAGGTAAGTACCTGATAATATCAGCAAAATAACTGTGGAAACCTGAAAGTCACCAGTGTGCTTTGTGTGAAGGTAACTGAACAGACCATGTATTGGGTCAGATGTCGCTTCCTTTGCTTTGAAATGTTTGTCACAATTATTTCCTGAATTGGAGGTCAGAATAAACTATAAATATCTCATCTTTTAAGTGGAATTGGCAAACAAGCAAGTAAGCACTGTATTTTACCACGTAAGACCTGTCCCAAGTGGTCAAGCCCTTAATACAGCTGAGCCACATTTGCTGTGTAATTTCTTCCTGGTTCAGAAGCAGATGCTTCCAGAGGAACAAACCTTACTCATTCTGCAGCAGTGGCCTGTGTTTGAGTGATACAGGTGCTGTGTTCCAGTACATGCAGATCCCAGTGCCTGTTCACCTCCTCCCCGGCTTTGAGAAGGGAATTGAAATTAAGCCCAGCTTGAGCTGAGCTCTTTGTAAGGGTCTGCAGACAACCACAAAACAAGGCAGGCTGTGTGTAACATGGCAGCTCTTCAGCTGATAAAGCCAGGGGCTTTCAGGTAAACTTGCCTCTTCCACCACTAGCTTAAAATACAGGTTATAGAAAAATACAGATTAGAGAAAACAGACATCTCTAATAAAATAGTCCCATGTTTTACATATGCTAGGAAAGAGTAATATTATTATTGTTGTTGTTGTTGTTGGTGTTATTATTATTATTGTTATTATTAGTAGTAGTATTAGTAGTAGTATTAGTATTAGTATTATTACTACTTAGAGCTTATTTTTCTGTTTTGCCCAGCCTAGTTACTTGCAGAGAAGAGCAATAGGGCAGAAGCCCGTATCATAGCCTAACTTAGTGTCTCTCTTTGCTCACAGCCTGTTCCCAAAAAGGGACAGAGTTCAGGGCTTGTGGCAGGATCTGGCTGTCCCAGTGCATGTTGTATACTCAGACTGGGGTGACAACTCTCTGCCTTTCACAAAACTTCACAGTTCTGCTTACAACAGCCTCTGGTCTTGCTGATAGTGTGTGTATGCACTGCTTGTATTCCTTTCTCTTTGAAAAATTTTTGGTTTTCATCTTCCTTTTCAGCTGAACCGCAGTGATAGTGACAGTTCCACACTATCCAAAAAGCCCCCCTTTGTTCGGAATGCAATGGAGAGACGAAGTGTCAGAGTGAAACGGGTAAGAACGTCACCACTTTTTTTTTCCTCTAACACAAACACATGCAAAAAGCAGGAAACTGTTTTGAAGAAAAAATTTGCAAACAATTGCCACATGCTTTCTTTCACAACCTTTTCTTGATGCGTGAGAAGTCTCTCAAGGATTCTTTGAAATACCAGATTATGATAGGAAAGTTTAAGTTGGAACTAATTTAAAACAATTAGTTTAGGAAAAGGGTTCCTGGTATTTTCCATCTTGTCAGAGAAGTAGCACAAACAGGTTTGCTATTTTCATTGCTGTGAGATTCTTAAGTATTTATAATAAATTTGAGGAGCTGGAAAAGAAGATGAGAACAATGTCTCAGATGATCAGGTGACCCTGTTGTAGCGATGCCATGGCACACAATAAACCTTTGTGCCCATTGTGATGGCAGTCACTACAATTCCCCCAGGATACTGTCACTGAACTCCTACGGAGATGGTTTTCTTGTTTTTGAAACTAGCAGAAGGCAATATGTTATTGGAAAAAGCAATCACAGTTTTTTCTGCAGCACTGTGGATTCATCTGAAGATGAGACATTAAACTTAGGAGGAAGGTGTGCAAGCAAGACTTGTTTGATTTGGAGAAGTTGCCAAGGAAGAACTTAAGCAGAAGCACAGTAATCAAAACACTTTCTTGAGTTTGTGGTATCTGTCTCAAGACAGACTGGAAAGCAGATCAATAGAGATGGTTTGTGTAAAGTTTAAGAAGCATTAGAAAGATGGGTCTCATGATGTGTTTGGCACTTTCTGGGTGGAGTGGTTGGGACAGCTCTCCTCAGAGTGTTCACACACCCCTTCTCTTCCAGCCTTCAATCAAGTCCTTTGGTACAGAGCGCCTGATCCGCACCTCACTGGACCTGGAGCTGGATCTGCAGGCTTCAAAAACCTGGCACGACCAGCTGGTGCAGGAGATCTCAGTGCTGAGGGAACTGAAGGAACAACTGGAACAAGCTCAAAGTCAGGGTGAAAAAGAGTTGCCACAGTGGGTGAAGGATGATGAGAGGTTTCGACTCTTGCTGAGGCTTGTGGAGAAACGAGTGAGTCATACCTGCTTTGGGGTTTCGTTTCACTTGGTGGAGAAACAGAGAAATTTTGGAAACAGGGTACTTTGGACAGTCAATAAATGAAGACTGCACACTGTTAGTCGCTTATGTCTGCTACATAGGGCTCTTCCAAGCTGTCAGTCCAGAGCCCTTGCATTCACCAGCACAGAGATTTGCTGCCCTAGCAGAGGTGCAAATACGAGATGTCACAAATGCCATCTGTTCTGCCAAGCATGTCCCCCCAGTCTGCAGGAAGTGTGGTGTGTGGTGGCTGGCACTACTTACCTTACCTTACATCACACCCTCTCCCATGCACAGGCTTCTCAGCTTCTGGGATTTCTCAGCACCTCTGTTGGCACCAGGCAGAGACCAAGCTATGCTGGCACCAAGTGTTGGAGGGAGTAGGTGTGAGGTGCTCCTTGGGGTGCTGTCTTCTTGTGTGTGCTGATCTTCTGCCTTAAAAGATCTATCAAGAAGATACAAAGAGAACACTGACAGAAGCAATTATTCTTACCACAAGCACAAAAAGACACCTTACAAAAAACTCTCTCCCTTAGAATGGTTAGTTGACAGGCTTCAGTTTAGTTTCTGTGGCTTGTGACTTCCAGAGTCAACAGTTGCCAAACCCCTCAGACCTGCAGCTGTTCTGTTTCAAGATCAGTTAGGGTAATTCCTCCTGGAAACATGAACAACTTTTCTCCATTATTCATTTAGGTGCAAAATCCAGAACACAAGAGTGAGCTCAAGGCTGATAAAATGATGAGAGCTGCTGCCAAGGATGTCCACAGGCTGCGAGGGCAGAGTCGAAAGGAGCCTCTGGAAGTGCAGTCATTCAGGTAAAGGGGAGGAAAAATTGACTACTACCATGATTTTTCTGTGGATGACTTGAGATGCCGATGAGGAAGACTGATCTCTGCAGAAGCAGTTAACTGTTCCACTTAAATAAGAACTTCTGTATTTTCCTATCAAAGTAGTATAAGGTCTGACTCAGGGAAGTTAGTTGCAGCACTGCACATGATCAAAGCAACCAGCATTCTCCAAGTCATTTCCCACCTGGCAACAAATTCTTTAAAACAGAAGCAGCCCTTTGCTTCCCTAAGTAACAGACACAGAAAGGAAAAAGCCTCCCTGAAATGGCTTTTGGTAAGGTCAGTGCTGTGGGTTTAACTCATGTCTGGTAAGTAAATAAAAGGTGTAGATTTAAAAGGTGAGAGGATGTACATCTGCTCCTTGCGGCGACAGCTGGTGGGATAAATTCTCAAGTGGATGATGGACATTTCTTGTAGGATTTCTGTTGCATTAACAACTGATCATGTTTTTGCAGAGAGAAAATGGCGTTTTTCACACGGCCAAGAATAAACATCCCAACGCTGTCTGCAGACGATGTGTGATCATCATAAAGTATTTGCTTTCTGGACAATTCTACACATGCAGATTGGGTTTTGAAGTTATTTATGTGGTATTATGAAGGTACCAAGGCATTTGTATATTAGAGCTTTTGTCAGTATGTGGATGTTTTGAAGATTTTTAGGTTAAAGTTATATCATCACAGAAACCAGCATTAAAGTGACAAGATTGTATAGTTTGTATATTTAGGAATGTATTTTTGGGAAATAGAATTTTAAATAAGAACAAATGCAGCGTAAGGTGCTGTTATTCTTAAATAATGCTGTTTAGACTTTTTGTACAGCTCTACCTTTTAGAGGTTTTACTGCAATAAAATAAATTTGAAGGAACCTCACCCCTACCTTCTATGATGTTCTGCATTGGACTCTCCTCTGAGTGATGTATTTTGTATGCTGTGGGGAATGCTGGGAGCCAGATGGGACTCCCAAGTGCTGTGAACAAATTCTCTGTGAGCTGTGAAGCATTTGTGTTTCCTGCCAGGTCATAAAAGTAGGTGTGAAGTTCAGAATACTTGCACTTTTAACATTTGTACTGCAGCTCATGTCTGTAATGGGTCTGTTAAGGTAATGTGGGGAGCCCATTGAAACCACTGCTGTGGGAGGAGGGCTGCAGGTTTAAAGTCCATTTTAGGTTTTTCCAATAAAGTGACCTTTCTGGACAAACATGCCTTCTCGCTTTTTGTCTTGAGTGAGTCTTCTCATCCCCTGGGGTTCTTTTGTGTGGCCAGCTGGAAGCATAGCTTTTCACATGTCTTGTCACATGAGACGCTGCAATTGACACATTTTGTATAATCATGGAATATCCTGAGCTGGAATGGACTCACAGGGATCATCCAGTCCAGCCCCTGTCCCTGCACAGAGGCCCCAGCAATCCCACCCTGGGCATCCCTGGCAGCGCTGTCCAAGCGCTCCTGGAGCTCTGGCAGCCTTGGGGCTGTGCCCATTCCCTGGGGAGCCTGGGCAGTGCCAGCACCTCTGGAGGAAGAGCCTTCCCCTGAGATCCAACCTAAACCTCCCCTGGCCCAGCTCCAGCCATTCCCTGGGTCCTGTCATTTGCTGCCTTTCCTCCCTGCCTGAACATTCCCTGTGCCCATTTTGTACCCACCTGCTGGGGATGGGACACGTTTCAAAGTGCGGGGTGGTGACGCGGAATGAGGGGGTTTGGGAAGGTGTTGAGGATGCTCTTCCTTTCCCTTTTCCCTTTTTTTTTCCCTTTT
>VWYI01048542.1:0-29151 GCA_013399455.1 Anthoscopus minutus
CTGGGCCACCCTGCACGTTGGGAATAACCTGACACCCCCTCTGTCAGGGAGTTGTGCAGAATGAGCTGGAATATTTATTGGAGTATTTGCCCAAAACAGGTTGAGGACAGGAGCAGGAGCAAAGCAGCTTTATTACCCTGATCACCAGAAGCAGCAAAGCTTAAAATCATCCTAATCCTCACTCATTCCTTTTGGGGTTTTTTTAAGGATTTTTTTGTTTTTCCTTTAGGAGTACACAAGATCAGGGAGATCGAATCTGGCACTTCATCATCCCTCCTGTAATCTCCCTCCTCGAGAATGTGTTAATTTGGAAAAATGGAAAGGAGGATAAAAGGAGGATTTATGAACACACACAGACTAATAAATAAGCTTATAACACTGCAAAAGGGCCGTTGTTAAATATGGTTTACATTTGAAGGGCTATAAAATTGTTCAAGCAAGCTCTGGTGAGCCTGGTTTCAATGAAGTCTTTTCTCTCTACAAGGCAGAGTGCTCCACGTGCAGAAGGTTATTTCTTCCCATTCCTGATGGGTTCAACTCTCACAGGGATAGCCAGAGCTGTTGGTTATCCCACTTTCCCAAAGGAATGAGAATTCCCACTATCCAAAACATTCCCTGAGCACTGGTGGAGGCTGCCTGACAAAGTGTCAGGTGTGCAGAGTTGGGATCTCTCAGAAATAAATGGGTCAGTGACAAAAAATCCCAAAGGAATTGGAAATCCAGGCTGTGTTCTGTGTGGTCATGCCCAGCAAGAACATCCAGGCTGCTTGTCCTTCCAAAAAGTTTTGCTTTTCCCAGTCTGGAATCTCAGCAGTTCTGATCACTCCACACCTTTTAAAGTTGGTTTTCTCCTGCATCTTTTCTTCCATCCCCTTGAGCAGTGTTTCCTGTGTCTCCTGCTGTGGGATGCCTTTATCCCTGATTTCTCCTCATCCTCACAGCCTGCTTATCATGGAATCATGGAATGGTTTGGGATGGAAGGGACCTCAAAGATCATTTAATTCCCAGCCCAGGCATGGCAGGGACCCCTGCCAGTGTCCCAGGTGCTCCCAGCCCCAATGTCCAAGCTGGCCTTGGGCACTGCCAGGGATGCAGGGGCAGCCCCAGCTGCTCTGGCAATTCCATGGCAGCCCCTGCCCACCCTGCCAGGGAACAATTCCTGCCCAAGATCCCAGCCAGCCCTGCCCTCTGCCACTGGCAGCCATTCCCTGGCTCCTGGCCCTGCAGCCCTTGGCAATTGTCTCTCTCCATGCTTCCTGGGGCTCCTGCAGGCCCTGCAAGGCCACCCTGAGCTCAGCCCAAAGCTTCTCCTGTCCAGCCTCAACAATCCCAGCTCTGCCAGCCGCCTTTCCTGCCAGCACAGCTGCTCCAGCCCTCTGCTCATCCTGGAGCCTCCTCTGGGCTCTCTCCAGCAGCTCCAGCTCCTCCCTGGGCTGCTCCCAGCGCTGGGGCAGCTCTGCACGTGGGGGCTCACCTGAGGGGCTCAGGGGCACAATCCCAACCCCTTTCCTGCTCCTCACACTTTATTTTCCCCTTTATTTTCTCTTGCCACTTTGAACTTTTCCAGACCCAGATAAAACCTGAGGAGCAGCCAAAAGCCCCCTGGCTCCACAGCTGAGCACGGTGCCATTTTCACCAGGGCTCTCCAACTTGGAATTTCCCTGCACTGCTCCCCTTTGCATGGGAAAACCTCCAGGCAGTGGAACAAGGCTGTGTGGCTGGAGGAGAAGTGTGTTCAGCAAAGGAAAAATTGGTGACACCTCCCTCTTGTTTTCCCAGAAGGGAATCCAGAGGTGAGGTGCTCCTGACAAGCTCCTTGTCCTGAAAAGTGAGGGAGGAAGGAGCTCTGACAGGGCTGAGTCACAAAACTCCTGAGGACACTTTTGAGGCCGAGCAACCTCACGTGTCATCCATTGCCAGTGGCTCTGGAGCAGGGAATGTGCTTCTTTTTCCCTACTTTTCCCTCTTCATTTTCCTACTCATTTTCTTCTCTTTTTCCCTCTTTTTTTCCTTTTTCTTTCCCCCTCATTTTCCTCTCATTTTCCCCTCTATTTCCCCCTTTTTGTCTCTTTTTTTCCCACTTTTTCCCCCTCTCATTTTCCCCTCTTTTTTCCTTTACTCATCTACATTTCTCTGTGGTAAAAGGGCCCAAAACTGAAGATTCAATTCTCCCAACATGCTTTTTCCTGCAGGGATACAGGGAATGTGTTCCTGCAGGGATGCAGGGATGCAGGGAATGTGTTCCTGCAGGGATGCAGGGAATGTGTTCCTGCAGGGATACAGGGATGCAGGGAATGTTTTCCTGCAGGGATGCAGGGATGCAGGGATACAGGGATGCAGGGAATGTGTTCCTGCAGGGATGCAGGGAATGTTCTCCTGCAGGGATACAGGGATGTAGGGAATGTTTTCCTGCAGGGATGCAGGGAATGTGTTCCTGCAGGGATACAGGGATGTAGGGAATGTTTTCCTGCAGGGATGTAGGGAATGTTTTCCTGCAGGGATGCAGGGATGCAGGGATGCAGGGAATGTGTTCCTGCAGGGATGCAGGAATTGCCTTTGAGCTGGCCCGTGGCAGCCGAGCCTCTCCCTCCTCCATGTGGGCATGGGCTTGGCAGCAGCTCAGAACTCCTTGCACATCCTGGACCTTCCCTTTCCTTGCCCTTCCCTTTCTCCTAGAAGAGAATGTGTTTATTACCCCCTGGAATTCCCAGGAATGGCTTTCTAGCAGTGGAATTTGTGCCTTCTCTGACTAGAGGAACATCCACTCCCCTCCTCAGGATTTTCCTTGAGAGCCTCGGGATTTTCACATGAGCCTCTCACATCCAGCAGGTTTCTGGATGTGACAGTCAGGTAACTGTCCCAGGAAAACCCAACGGGAAATCCACACCACCAGCAGGTAAACTGGAAAAAAAAAAAAAAGAACTGTCCTGAACCCACTTCAAAGGCTCTGAATGTGGACAGGGAAAGGCTGAGGAGGAAGCAATTCCTGGTGTCCCACCCAGCTCGCGGGGCAGGGGATGGACAGGCCACACATGGGGAAATATTTCCACAGTCCAGCCCCTGGGTAATTTATGAGGGCTTAAAATGCTAAACCCCAAATATTCAAACTGTTCTCTCCTGTGCAGAGGTGGGCAGGGTAATGGAGCATTAAGTCTGGCTCAGGCTGAAACCCGGCTCTGTCTCGGCTCTGTGCCCAGGCCTGAGGGAGACTCAGAGCCAGGGTGATGAAAAGTGTCTGGAATCACCTCCCAGAGCTCAGGGCGACCTGAGCAGCTCCCACGTGGGTGCCACATCCCATCCCACTCCCATTCCCTGCTCCACGCTCACATCCAAATGCCTGAGGATGTTTTTGCCCCCGTGGGGATGACACAAAGAAATGTTTGGCTTCTCCCAGCCCGGGCTGCGCTTCCCAAGCTCTTGGAGAAACACTCAGTCATAATTAGAGGCATCTTTCAGCAGGATTTATCCCCAGGAAGGTGAGACAGAGGGAATTGTTCCTCCCCCTGCAAAGGTAAACTGCTGCTGAACTCTCAGCCCCGTGTTCACCTGCCTGATGGAACATGCTTGGAATTACATCAATCCGAGTTTTATTTCATTTCAAGTGCACAGAGAGGGTTGCAGCAAATCCCTGAGACACTTTTCCAGCTGGAGAAAGCCCCACTTGCAGGAATTTGCACTCGGAGGGGAGAACTGGCATTTCCACAACCTCTTTATAAAACTTGTAGAGATTTGCAAAATCCGTGCCCAGATTTGCCCCAGCTTAGGGCAAATGTTGCTTTCCCAGTTCAGGATCATTTTTAGAGGTTGGAAATGTAGAAAAAAAGGCATTTTGGTAATTCAAATTCTTTGAAAATTGGACTTTGCATGGAATCAGATAATCAAGGGACCATGGAATGGTTTGGGCTGGAAGGACCTTAAGGATCATCCCATGATGATCCCTTCAACTTTTCTAATGCTGGGAATGGATGCAACTGGATTTTTGCATGTGATTTACACAGGGATTGCTTTTATCCCAAATTCAGACACACTGACATATTTTGAATTTATGCACAATCACAGAACATCCAGAGCTGGAAGGGATCCTCATGGATCATCCAGAGCCCCCACAGCCCCAGCCTGGGCACCCCTGGCAGCGCTGCCCAAACGCTCCTGGAGCTCTGGCAGCCTCGGGGCCGTGCCCATTCCCTGGGGAGCCTGGGCAGTGCCAGCACCTCTGGGGGAAGAGCCTTGCCCTCAAATCCAGCCTCAGTCCCTGCTGGCCCAGCTGCAGCTGCTGCCTGGCTGCTGTCCCTGTCACCAGAGGAAAAAGAGACATTCAATCAACCCAGGAATATTTTTTCCCACTCCGTGGCAGTCACTGGCTGTGTCTGCTTTTGATGCAAGCAATAAAGGAGACATAAAATCATCCCAATCCTAAAAAATCCCCAGCTCAAACCTCTCACAAGTTCCTCTTTCCAAACATTTCTTGTTGACTCCTCACCAATCCCAGTCCCCAAATAAACACCCAAGGGGTCTCAATCCTCCAGGTTTTTCCATGTGCTTCTCCACTCTTCCCTCTGCACAGGGAAATGCTGAGAATTGCACAAGATTTGGGTTTTAACATTTCTTGCATTCAGGTCCTGGTAGGAACAAAAAAAACCTCTTTTCTCCACCTGAAAGTTTCCAGACTTGCTGGGTGTCCTTCAGCTCTTAATTTATTTCTTCATGCTCCCACTCCTGCAATAAAGGGAAGAATAAATAATTCCCACCCTCTCTGTGATGCCACTTTTCAATAATTATATGAAACTCATCACTTCCCAGGTCCTTGGGAAAACAAATTTATTTAAATTACTTAACACAGCAGCAAAAATATCCTTAAGTAGGCACTAAAAACCTAAAATTATCCCACTTTTTTTTTCTCAGTGTATGGGAAAGGTTTAATTAGTAAACAAACTTTCCCTGGTGCTTTAATTGGCTGGAAAAATATGTGGGGTTTTTCCTAATTTCCACTTCACTGTGATTTGGCTCTGCCTGGAGCTGCGCTCCCGTTGTGGTCAGGACATTTGCTCAGTCCTGCCTTAAAGTTGTGTTCACAGGAGAGATCTGGATAGGAAGGGCTGAGGAAGGGTCAATAAATGCTGTATTCCTTCAGAATCACAAATTTTGGGTGAAATTGGGGAGTCTTGAACATGAAAATTTTAAGTTTACAGTATTTTTCCACTGCCTTTTTTTTTGTTTTTTTTTAAATTTTTTAAATCCTGGGAGGAGCAGCTGAGCTGGGAAGGGGCTGGAGAATTGCTGAGGGAGCTGGGAAGGGGCTGGAGAATTGCTGAGGGAGCTGGGAAGGGGCTGGAGAATTGCTGAGGGAGCTGGGAAGGGGCTCAGGCTGGAGCAAAGGAGGCTCAGGGGCCCTTGTGGCTCTGCACAGCTCCTGGCAGGAGGGGCAGGGAAAAAAGGAGAGGAAATGGCCTGAAATGGCACCAGGGGAGGCTCAGGTTGGAGATTGGGAAAGAAAATTTCCCTGGCAGGGCGGTCAGGCCTTGGGATGAGCTGCCCAGGGAGGTTTGGAGTGGCTGGAATTGTCCCAGAGGAGTCTGGGTGTGGCCCTTGGGGACAGGGTTTGGGTGATGCTGCTGGGGCTGGGGTGGCACTGGGGGATCCTGGAGAGCTCTTCCAGCCTGTGATCCTGGGATTCTGAGCCTGGCACGGGTGGCCAGTGGCTGCTCCAGTTTTCCTGGAGCTCCAGGCTGGCCTCATCACGTTTGACCCACTTTGGTTTCACACAGGCCAGGCTGACACCTTCAAACAACCAAACATTCTAAGTGTTCCCATCCCTGGAGCTGCTAAACCCCAACTGTTCCTGTCCTTGGTCCCTCTGGCTCCCAATCCAGGAGAATTTCCTTAAGGAAGGTGGAATTTTGGGGGTGCTGCCATCACCCAGAATCTCCCAGCTCCAGCAGGACCCCAACCCCTCATCCCACCCTGGAGCAAGCTGGAGTTGGTGATTCCCAACACATCTGAGCTCTGCCTGCCACCTATTGGTGTTAAAACAACCGAGCCCGTATTCCCATTCCTGTTCCCAGCTTTTTTTAGGCCATCAACTGCACCAGGGTAGAGATGACTCCATCTTTTGGTCAGGGGCACACAGAAATGCCTCCTGTGGCCACGCCTGGCTGTTCCCTGGTTCGTGAGAGGACAAGAAAAGCTGGGAATTGTGTCCTGAAAGGGTTGGTTTGTTTTTTCCAGGGGCCACTTTCATGGCAAGCCAAACATGTGTTCCCAAAGCTGGGATTTGTGGTCTTAAAATTCCCAGGACATGAAAGGCTGGGAGCTTTGTTTGTTTTCCTGAAGTGCTTTGTGATGGAGTGAAACATTCCCAGTCACGGCACACGGAAATGCTGAATCCAGAGGGAGCTGCATCTGCACCACTGCACAGGGATGGGCATTTCAGCTCCTGGGACATTGATTCCACAGCACTGGGTGATAAAATCATGGAATTACAGAGTGGTTTGGGATGGAAAGGACTTTAAAAATCACCTCATCCCACCCCAGGCATGGCAGGGACCCCTCCCAGTGTCCCAGGCGCTCCCAGCCCCAATGTCCAACCTGGATAAAGTCACATTTCCTACAAGAGGACTCAGCAATCTCCTGCCTGCGATTCCATGATTTCTTCATATAAAAAATCAAGGAATTCTAGTGCTGCTCTGTACTGGGGAACCATTTCTGGCCTAAGCTGTGGAAGGGAAAAATAGAGAGAGCTTTGCTTTTTGTACAAAAATTTCCAAACATTTCTAAATGTCCATGTTTATGGTTCAGTTTTGTTTAGCTGGGCAATGTCATGGAATCATGGAATGGTTTGGGATGGAAGGGACCTCAAAGATCATTTAATTCCCAGCCCAGGCATGGCAGGGACCCCTGCCAGTGTCCCAGGTGCTCCCAGCCCCAATGTCCAAGCTGGCCTTGGGCACTGCCAGGGATGCAGGGGCAGCCCCAGCTGCTCTGGCAATTCCATGGCAGCCCCTGCCCACCCTGCCAGGGAACAATTCCTGCCCAAGATCCCAGCCAGCCCTGCCCTCTGCCACTGGCAGCCATTCCCTGGCTCCTGCCCCTCCAGCCCTTGTCCCCAGTCCCTCTGCAGCTCTCCTGGAGCCCCTTCAGGCCCTGCCAGGGGCTCTGAGCTCTCCCTGGAGCTTCTCCTCTCCAGGTGAGCACCCCTGACTGCCTCAATAACCAACTTCTCTTCCAAACAACTCCTCAGAGTTACCCAAAAGGAGGCAGGGAAGCGAATTTTAAGGAAGTTATGGAAGAAATCCCAGTTTAAGGTGGGAAAGGATCAGCAGTCCAATGCTCCAGACTTGCATTCCATATTCTTAGCAAACCTTGTGGTGGCTTTAAAGGGAGTCAGGGGTGAAAAGATTCAACCCAGGTGCTTAAATCTGGGGATGTGATGCTCAGAGAAATAATTTTTCCAAGATCCAAGCAGGAGCCTGATCCATGTGGCCTAAACTGGCGTTCCCATCACTGGAGAAAAAAAATGAACATTTTATTGTCCACTCACCACTCTCAGAGGCCTCAATCTGAGTCTGATTTTCTCCTTCATTTTCCTCATTTTGAACAAATCTCCCACTAAAATCTGTGAAATCCCTGGATTTAAACCCTGTGTTCCATGTGACACCAGCAGAAATGATACCCAAATATTCCTTTAGTTGATGTGGGCAGAAAGAGAGGAAGTCATTGCTCCAGTTTTATTCATCACTGATATCATTATTAATATTGAAAAGTGTTGGTTTTCCACAGGTTTTGGGGTTGGTTTTGGTTGTTTTGGGTGGGTTTTTTTTAAGCTACAGGAAGGATTCTGGTGTCCTTTAAACCTCTGAGTATCGAATTTGCTGTGCCTGACCCTTTTAAAATCCAAGTGAAATAAAATCTTGTGGTATTCTCTTAAACCTTGAGCATTAAAACAATAAAATTAATTTAAAACCAACAAAAGCAAACCCCAAAAACAATCAACCAAAGAAACAAAACCAAAACCCAGTTTATTTGTGAGGTAAAGCCAGAACTAAAAATTATTTATTTTCTTGTTTGAACGCTTCTGCAGGAACAAAATTAAATTTCCAAGTGGAACAAGACTGAAAGTGCCTGAAATGCAGGACTTAGGGTTAATAATGAATTTCCACTTTATTTTTAATGTGGTTTTGCTCGGTCAGGACCTCCATCAATTATTTTCAAGCCCTTCTGGTGACCCAGACCTCCCCAAACTCTGTTTCTCAAAGGAAGCAGGAATGGTGTTCCTGAAATTTATCATTTCCTGAGACTTTCTTATGAGTTTCACCTCTGCTGGCCTCTCCACTTCCAGAAATTCCCAGTTCCTGCTCAAACTGCTGCAGTGACTCAGCTCCAGCAGAGCACAGGAGTTTTCCCAAAAATCTGCTTAGGGAACCAAACCAGTGATGGAATTATGTCCACTTGGTATTTTCACCCAGAAACTTCTGGCCAGGAAATAATAGGCAAATAATAATTTATTTCATGAAGAATTTAAGCCCCATTCCCACTGAGAAGTGAGTTGGATTTGTTGAAAATAGGGATGTGTTTGGCTCCTTATGGACTTTTAGGTTATAACCTTTGATTTGATGCAAATTTTATTCAGATTTTAGGACACAAAAAGCAACCCAGACACTGGAGTTTGCTGGCAATTCCAGTTCCTAGAAATCCCTATTTATTGCCATCAAATCACCATCCCTGGGGGCTGTTCAAAGAACCCATTTTTTAATTGACTGATCAAAGACTGGCCTTGATCTTGGAGATCTCCTCCAACCTTAATTATTCCATGATTCTGATTCTGTAGAGCTGCTATAAAATAAAAATAAAAATAAAAAAACCAGCAAAAATCTGATTTTACCTCTGCAAGCAGCCAGGATTTAAATCCAAAGTCACCCTAGAGTGTCTCTCTCTCTCTCTCTCTGCACTAATTGATCTGTTAATTGGCTCAGTCAACACAGCATCTGCATCTCACGGGCAGCACTAATTGCTACAAGATCCTGGTGAAATGTTGAGCACTCCGTGTAGGGAAAGAGGGAAAGGAAGGTCTTGTCCAAAAGGCATAGGAGAATTCCCCAAGGAATATATTTATTCCTATTTATCATATAAATAGGAATAAATGTATTTCTTTTTCAACATTAATGATGGCTATTATTGTTTTCATGTTCAAGAGGATAACACAAGATTTTATTGGATTTTAAAAGGGTGAGGAAAACTCAATATTTGGAGGTTTAGACACCAGAATCCTTCCTGTAGCTTAAAAAATAATCCAACCAAAACCAACCCCAAAACCTGTGGAAAACCAACACTTTTCAATATTAATTATGATATCAGTGATGAATAAAACTGGAGCAATGACTTCCTCTCTTTCTGCCCACATCAACTAAAGGAATATTTGGGTATCATTTCTGCTGGTGTCACATGGAACACAGGGTTTAAATCCAGGGATTTCACAGATTTTAGTGGGAGATTTGTTCAAAATGAGGAAAATGAAGGAGAAAATCAGACTCAGATTGAGGCCTCTGAGAGTGGTGAGTGAACAATAAAATGTTGATTATTTTCTCCAGTGATGGGAATGCCACATGGATCAGGCTCCCACTTGTTTAGAGGGGAGATCTCAGAAAAATTATTTCTCTGAGCATCACATCCCCAGATTTAAGCACCTGGGTTGAATCTTTTCACCCTTTGCCTCCTTTTAAAGATAAAATTACAGGTAGAGAGGAAAATTCTCCTTGGAGATCCAGTTGTGTCCTGATCCTGAACAAACAGAGCTTGGCTCCCTGCAGGAATTACAACACAAGGAGCCAAAAAGTTCCTTTTTCATCCCTCAGTCTGCAGAATGGACCTGGAGAATGGTGAAGTGAGGGAAGAGCTGTGGGATTGGGCTCTGGAAGGTGGGAATTTGGGATCTGGGGCTCTGGGATTCATTCCCTGCCAGGTGGATTTGTGACAGAGGCCTCCAAGGAGAGAGATTTGCACAAGAAAGTTGCACCCCCTTAACTGCGGGTTTTAAATCTTTGGAGTTAAACCTCACACAGAAAGGCTGGAAAGGGAATCCTTGCTGAAGAAAACCCAGGAATGTTTCAGGTTGGAAAAGTCCTCCAGGGTCTGTGAGTCCATCCCAGCCCCACCATTCCCAGCACCAAACCATTCCCAGCTGAACTGGGATGGTGCCTCCAGCACTTCCCTGGGCAGGGCTGAGCAGGTTGGCAGTGAAATTCCAGGAAAATGGAGGAAAAATGAAGGAAAAATGGAGGAAAAGAAGGGTCTAAAGCTGTTGGAAGCCTGGGCACAGAGAGGTTCGTGCTTTCTGTGCTGACAGTCCCACAAGAGAACTGGGTTTGAGATGAGGCCGTGGAAAAAGCTTCCAAAATTAAAAAAACTGGAGCTGTGAGTGTGTAGTTTAACTGTGTGTTATTAAGTAAAAAGTACAGAATTTAGAGTTAGAAATACAATAGTAAATAGTAAATAGAAAACAAGATAGATTTACCCAATAGAACTGTGTTTGACCTGAGGAGAAAACTTCCAAAATTAAAATAACTGGAGCTGTGAGTGTGTAGTTTAACTAAAGTGTTAACTTAAGGCACTAAGTTAACAGTGTTAAGTCACTGAGTAAAAAATACAGAATTTAAAGATTGAAATATGGTAGTAAAGAGAAAATAAGATGGAAATTGAGCTGAGGCTGTGAAGAAAACTTCCAAAATTAATAGAACTGGAGCTGTGAGTGTGTAGTTTAGAAGTGTGTTATTAAGTAAAAAGTACAGAATTTAGAGTTAGAAATACAATAGTAAATAGTAAATAGAAAACAAGATAGATTTACCCAATAGAACTGTGTTTGACCTGAGGAGAAAACTTCCAAAATTAAAATAACTGGAGCTGTGAGTGTGTAGTTTAACTAAAGTGTTAACTTAAGGCACTAAGTTAACAGTGTTAAGTCACTGAGTAAAAAATACAGAATTTAAAGATTGAAATATGGTAGTAAATAGAAAATAAGATGGAAGATTTACACAAAAGAACTGGATTGACCTGAGGCTGTGAAGAAAACTTCCAAAATTTATAGAACTGGAGCTGTGAGTGTGTAGTTTAGAAGTGTGTTAAGTCACTGGGTAAAAAATACAGAATTTAAAGATTGAAATATGGTAGTAAATAGAAAATAAGATGGAAGATTTACAGCAGTGTCCCTTTCTCCTTCTTCTTCACCTTCTTTTTCATAGGTTGTGNAACTGTGTTAGACCTGAGGAGAAAACTTCCAAAATTAATTGACTTCCAAAATTAATTGACTTCCAAAATTAATAGACAGAACTGGAGCTGTGAGTGTGTATTTTAACTAAAGTGTGTTAAGTCACTGGGTAAAAAATACATAATTTAAAGATTGAAATATGGTAGTAAATAGAAAATAAGATGGAAGATTTACAGCAGTGTCCCTTTCTCCTTCTTCTTCACCTTCTTTTTCATAGGTTGTGAGTAATCATATAATTAACATTATCCCCATTAGGCATAATGTTAATTGCAATCTGGGTATATATAAAATATAGTATTTTATATGATTAGATGAAAAAAATCTGCAGTTAGTGTAGTTAGTAAATTATAAGTAAAAATAAATTAGTTAACATTTTATAATTAGATGGTTAACACTTGAAAAACCTTAGAAAAAGCTCCATGTTTTAAACTGTTAGCTTAGTGTGCAAACTCACTGCCTGTAAAAATGAAATATAGATTAAAATAAATAAAGAACCAAATCTGAAGACAAAACCCATCTCTCTGTCTGCTCATAAAATCCCAATCCTAAAAAAAAATCTCTCTCTGCTCATAAAATCCCAATCCTAAAAAAGAAAAATCTCTCTCTGCTCAGAAATCCCAATCCTAAAAAAAAATGTCTCTCTCTGCTCAAAAATCACAATCCTAAAACAAAAAAAAGAAAAATCTCTCTCTGCTCATAAAATCCCAATCCTAAAAAAGAAAAATCTCTCTCTGCTCAGAAATCCCAATCCTAAAAAAAAATGTCTCTCTCTGCTCAAAAATCACAATCCTAAAACAAAAAAACTCTCTCTGCTCATAAAATCCCAATCCTAAAACAAAAATCTCTCTCTCTGCTCATAAAATCCCAATCCTAAAACAAAAATCTCTCTCTCTGCTCATAAAATCCCAATCCTTAAAAAACCCCAACTCTCAAGCCAACAGAGGATTTAATCCAATCCAAGGAATAATTTTCTTACCAAGGATGCCCCTGTGCTTTCAGCTGACTGGGGAGGGTGGCAGAGATTTTTGTCCCCTCCTCAGCCACCAGCTGGGACCAATTTCTCCCCATGGCACCTGCAGAGGGAATTGGTACAAAGAGACCCAGCAGCTCTGATTTCCTCAGCCAGAGGAAAGGAAAATCTCACAGGAAAGCTTCCCAGAGAGGATATTTCATAGGAAAGGGGAAAAAGAGAGGAGAAGTGGGGGGTTTTAGGTTACAGACAATTTTTGTGTACGGACGAGGGATTTTCCACAGGGAATGGAGTGACAGGAAAAGGAGAAATTGTTTTAAATGGAAGGAGGGCAGGGCTGGCTGGGATCTTGGGCAGGAATTGTTCCCTGGCAGGGTGGGCAGGGGCTGCCATGGAATTGCCAGAGCAGCTGGGGCTGCCCCTGCATCCCTGGCAGTGCCCAAGGCCAGCTTGGACATTGGGGCTGGCAGCACCTGGGACACTGGCAGGGGTCCCTGCCATGCCTGGGCTGGGAATTAAATGATCTTTGAGGTCCCTTCCATCCTCAACCATTTCTAAACTCATTTAAGATTTGGCTTTATCTCTTTCAAAGCTACACGGGATGAAAAATCGCTCAAACTGAAATACAGGAACATCCACCTTCCTGGATTACACTCAAAACAAGTAGGTTTGCACAGCAGAAAATATAAAGGCCTGGCTCAGAAGGGATATTTTGACATATTCTGGCTTTCTAAACATGCTCCAAAAACTTTATTTTCATCTCAGTATGAACTCAAAATACACTTAAAATGTTAAAACCTTGAAAAGTTGCCCCAAAACAAAAGTTCTACCCTGAGGTCAGACTGAGTTTGGTCTGCAGAGCATGAAACAGCTGGGCAAAGGTTTTACTCTGAGAAAACACTCAGGCTTCCTATCAAATTTTTCGATAAAATTTTCCTAAATTTAACAGCTCACAGTCAGAAATCAGTGGATAAGTTGATAAATCTGTTTCTGGAAATCAAACTTCCAGCATTAGATCCTTGACCTGGTGTTGGGATGGGAGCTTGGCTCTAATCAACAGGAATGAGAAATGAGGGAAAGAAAAGATGTTGAAAGTTTTATTCAACCTGCTAGGAGGAAAGAGCAAACAGAATCAAATCCACAGCAGTTATGATGATTTCAATGTGATTTTTTTTAGAGCACGAAAATCACCAATAGTCAGATCTGAGTGAGGTTTCTGGTGATAAAAATCCTGCCTTTGCTGGCAGGGGAAACTCTGAGGGTGAGGAATTTTCACTGCAAATCCTTCCCGCACATCCCAGGCTGTTATAAAAAGGGGAAGAGCTCTGATCTCTGCTGCTGGCACAGGGACAGCAGCCAGGCAGCAGCTGCAGCTGGGCCAGCAGGGACTGAGGCTGGATTTGAGGGCAAGGCTCTTCCCCCAGAGGTGCTGGCACTGCCCAGGCTCCCCAGGGAATGGGCACGGCCCCGAGGCTGCCAGAGCTCCAGGAGCGTTTGGGCAGCGCTGCCAGGGGTGCCCAGGCTGGGGCTGTGGGGGCTCTGGGCAGGGCAGGGGGCACTGGGGGATCCCTGGGCGTTTATTCCCACCCAGGACATTCCATGGCTCCAAGATATTCCAGGCTGAGATGGGATGTGGCCCCGAGTGGGGAAGTTTGGGGACAATCAGGTTTTGATCCAGGAGAGGAAAGAAATCTCAGTGAGAGGAGGAGGAGAGCAGAAAGGCAATGAACAGAAACACAGAAAATTCCATTTCCTGTGGGTTCCCAAGCCCAGAATTGCCCAAAAATAGGGTTTGAAGGAGATGATCCCCAGTCACCAAATCCCATCAGCAATTCCCTGAGAACGAATGGGATGGAGACGTGTCCTGTGCCCTGCCCATTGTCCATGGGGAGTGTGTCCCATCAGGGAGGTTCCAAAGGGAATTTGGGATGGATTTGAGGGCAAGGTTTTTGAAGATAACCCCCCCTAAAGAAATCCCAGTGAGAGGAGGGGGAGAACAGAAAGGCAATGAACAGAAACACAGAAAATTCCATTTCCTGGGGGTTCCCAAGCCCAGAATTGCCCAAAAATAGGGTTTGAAGGAGATGATCCCCAGTCACCAAATCCCATCAACAATTCCTTGAAAACTTATTTGGAAAACAGAGACAAAACAGACCTAAATGAACTCTGAGTAAACCAAGAGAGGTGTTACACCCTAAAATCTTAATTTTTGTGTCCGCTGAGGGACACATGTGCTAGGTACAGGAGCTCTGAGCTTCCACCTCATGGAAAACCATTTATCACTGCAAAAAAAAAAAACCCAGGAAAGAGCTACAAACCAGGCTGAGGCAAGAAGAGGAAATATCAAAGCCCTGCAGTTAAAATCAGTTGGACAGTGCAAATGCTCCTAACAGAAAATGGGCAGCACATCTCATTTGTGTAATGCCATCCCATCCCTCTCCCAGGCAAAGCAATTAAAATCATCATTCCCCAGGAGCATCCCAGAGGAGTTTCCATGGAATTACAGAGCAGGGAGAGGGGGGGGCAGGGTACCACAGATACCCACCAGCCATTAGGCAGAATGTTAATTGTACTCTGGGTATTGGAGAGCATTAAAATCTGACAGAAAATTCGCAGCAAATGCCATTCTCAGGAATTTTAGCTTTTATGCTCGGAGGAACAGAACACTCTAAATGATGGAATAAAGGCCTTGGTTTAATTTGAAAAAAAAAATAAATAAACCAAACCCAAAAGCTGGTGCTGTGGTGAGTGTATCTTCTTTCCAAGATTCCAGCTGGAAATTTGTGACTTCTTCTCTAAATTTTTGCCCAATTTCCATCTCCTCCCAATGGCACTGGGGAAGGAATTTCAGGTGCTCTGCTCTGCCTGGGATCACGGTTCTCAGACACTCAGACCAGTGTGAAACTCAATCTTCTGTTCCATGGAATATCAGAGTAGATCTGTCTTTGAAACTATTTTTAAAGGATTTTTAAGAATTTTTTTTTTAATTTTTAAAAAGTATTTTTAAAGGATTTTTAAAAGGATTTTTAAATTTTTTGGATTTTAAAAAGTATTTTTAAAAGGATTTTTAAAGGATTTTAGAAGGGACTTCTCTGTTTCTCCTGGGATTCTGCATCATGGTGTTATTTTGGGCTCCTCCATGGTAGCCCCTTCCAGTCTGTCCTGCTCAAAATTAGCTTTCCTAATGTCATCAAAGACAGTGGAGTGACATCCATGGTTAATATCAGGAATTTTGAGGAAACACAAAACCCTGCAGAAGTTGTTTTTACACAAACCCAGAAGCAGCAGACGCATGGAAAAGACCCCATAAAATTTCATAACTCTGGAGGGTCAAATCCTAATAAAAAGTAGGATTTGATCCTAATCTTTCCTTATTCAAGGATATCACTGAGTCCTGAGAACCCGCCCAAAACCTGATCAGAATGAAATTGTTCCTCTCCCTGTTTCGAAATGTATCTCAAAAACCCCACATATTTAAGAGACTTTTGTCTCTGCACTCCACTTGAATTATTCATGCAAAATCAATCCCTGAAATATCTGCAACCATTCCGTGTTTGAGGCTCTGGTCAATTTACAAATTATTTTTAGGCCAAATGTGCAGCAAAATTCTTTCCAGCTAATTGCAAAATGGAGTTGGGCTTGGCCTGGTTTGAACCCAGGTGCTTGGGCTGCTTCTCTGCATTAGCTAAGCTGAGCTTAAGAGAGGAGAGGGGTGGGATTTGAGCAGCAATTTAGTCTACCCTGACCCTTCTCCTGGCTGTGGAACAGCAGAACTCAGCAGGGAGAAAAATTGGTGCAAAAGAGTGGTCAAAATTCAGATTTTGCCACTTCAGGAATGAAAGAGGCAGATTTAGACCATGCAGGTGAAGGGAGAGATCAGGGAATGGGAATGAGAAGGAAGGGAATGAAGATGGAGAGAGGTTTTTTACAAGAGGGTGAAGTGGGGGGAATTGTTTTAAACTGCCAGAGGGCAGGGCTGGCTGGGATCTTGGGCACGAATTGTTCCCTGGCAGGGTGGGCAGGGGCTGCCATGGAATTGCCAGAGCAGCTGGGGCTGCCCCTGCATCCCTGGCAGTGCCCAAGGCCAGCTTGGAGCAGCCTGGGACAGTGGAAGACTCCCTGCCCACCACGGGGGGATTGAAATGAAATGAGATTTAAGATCCCTTCCAGTCTGAGAGCAGAAAAATTCCCTCAAAAGCCAGAATTTTTGCCTGTTTTTGCACAACCCACATCCATAAATATGGAATTCCCTGTAATAGCCCTGTGCTGCTGGGTAGGAGGGACGGACTCAGCAGGAAGGCCCAAACCACCTGGAATAAATTGTGATTTGATTTAAATGGTAATAAAAATCCAAGAACTCTCATGAAGGAAGTAATTTGAACATTAGCTTTAAAGCACAGCATCATCTCTTGGGCAGAGCCTTCACCAAGTGGGATAAGAAGCAGGAAAATGGAATTGCTCACCACAGCAAAGGGACATAAAACTGATGTTAAAGTTCATTTGCTAATGATAAAAAGGAAAAAAAAAAAACCAACCTGGATCAGCAGCACTGTTTAAACCTGTTCCTAAAAAATTTCAGTGATGGAGAATCAGCTCAACTCAGAAATTTATTGGAACTCTTTCCTGGGTGTGAGAAGAATTCCCTGACTTTTCTTGCAAGAACTGATGGGTCTGGACTAAAATCCTTCTCAGCTGCTGATGATTCAAATCCAAAAGGATAAGGATTGAGGTCTAAAATCAAATCCAGCTCAGCCAGCACTTCATGTCTGGAAGGGTTTCTGCAGTGGGCAATTATTAGATAATCTATAATAGGTAAAGCTTCTTCTTAACTTCTTAACTGGTATTTGTTTGTTAAGGTGATACTTACCAGCCTAAAGTGTAGATTATGGGATAAAAAGGGAAAAATAGAAAAGAAATGAAAACACAGACCCTCATTTAAGCCACACTCGTTTGGTTTTGTTTGGTTTCCCAGGGTCAAAACAGTAGCTTCTGAGGTTTTACAAAGCCCAGTTCTCCCAAGTTACCCATCACAGAGCCAGGGAAGAAAGGGAAACCCAGACTTTTATCTAAGCCACAGCTCTGGAAAGGCTTTGGAGGAGGTGGAATGTTGGGGTTGCCGACACCAGGGGTTCAGATCTTTTTCTCAGGAGCAGGATGAATGAGACAGAGGCTCTTTTCCTTTTTGTTGGGTCTCAGCTGTTTATCCTTCCCTTATCTCAGCCACAAACACACAGACTGCAGGAGCTACGTGCCCTGGGCCAACATGGAGCAAAGTGGAGCGAGGAGAATTTCCCCAAGGTCTTTTATGGGTCCATTTCCCCAATAACCAAATGCCAAGGAACTGATTTTCCTCAGTGGCCCCACGAGCCAACAGCTGGGAGCTGGCACGTGGACTCTGCTGTGCAACCCCTCAGTATCACCCAAAACCCCTTAGAAGAAGAAAATGAAGAAGGAGAACAAGGAGGAGACAATGCCCCAAATCCTCCATCTTGTGTCTCACACATTAATACAACTAAAACTCCAAATTCTAACTTTTCACCCAGTGATTTCTAATTTTCCACCCAGTGATTCTAAATTTTCACCAGTGATTTCTAACTTTTCCACCAGTGATTCTAACTTTTCCACCCAGTGATTTCTGACTTTTCCCCAGTGATTTAACACAATTCTACCTTGCACACTCCCACTGTGAGTTTCTTCACTCAGCTTTAGAAGCTTTCTCTGTGGTTTCAGGCTGAACTCTGTGCTCTCCTGTCAGCACAGACATGGGGATGTTTTCTGTGCCTCTGACTCCAACAGTGGAAAGCACCTCTGACCCCACACAGCTCATCTCGAACCTCAACCTTCCCCTGTGACCCCACAATGGTCATCCCAAACCTCAACCCACCCCACACCTTCCCCTGTGACCCCACACAGCCCATCCCAAACCTCAACCTTCCCCTGTGACCCCACACAGGCCATCCCAAACCTCAACCTTCCCCTGTGACCCCACACAGCTCATCCCAAACATCAACCTTCCCCTGTGACCCCACACAGCCCATCCCAAACCCAAACCCACCCCACACCTTGGCTGTGACCCCACACAGGCCATCCCAAACATCAACTCATCCCACACCTTGGCTGTGACCCCACACAGCCCATCCCAAACCCAAACCCACCCCAGCCTTTGCCCGCAGGCGCTGCCCGTGCCCCGTTTGCGGTGTCTCCGCTCCTGCAGGTTTCCCTCAGCCAGTCCCTGGGGATCCTGGCAGTTTGGAAGGCTGAGCCCGACCCAAACATGAGCTAATTTCCAGGGAGAACAGCCTGAAATGGGCCTGGGACTTCCAATAAGCGGCGTCTCCGCGCCGACTTCTGAGAAGCGCGGAACTCTTTATGGGCGTTTTAGCAGAGCCGGTGCTTGTAAGTGATCTCCCTGCCCAGCCTCAAGAATCCACTTACAGCGCTAATTGTTCCCACAGAAAGTGATTTTTAATGCACCAAGATCCTCTCATTTCCCCCCCCCACTTCCCCTCCCTTCTTTTCCCTCTCTCAGAGCCACCTCAGGCCTCAGGCCGAGGCCTGCAGTCACCGGCAGCCTCGTGTTTTCCGCAAGTAAATGAAACAAAAGAAGCAAAGAACCACGGAGATAATTTTTAATTATTTACTGTTTCCCCTCGGTTTTTTGGCTTGTGGAAGTGTGACGGTGGTTATTTATCACATTTGCTGTTTTGCAAGGGAATTTAACCAGAAAGAGAAGCTGATCTCAGACAAGTTTTAATGCTGATCTCAGAACAAAGAGATCAAAGTTACTCCAGATCTACAAAACAAAGACATTTGAGCCATTTATCTTTTTCCAATTAACTGTTTAAAGAAAGAGCATTTCTTCTAGGCCAGGGTTAGGTCACCAGGATATTATTCCTGACAGCTCAGGCTCAAGGAAATTACTTTGGTTAAGTTTGCAATTGAAGTTGAATCACCTGCACATCTTTTAAAGTTCCAATCATTTCTACTTGCTTGATTTTGCTCCTGTTATTGTTGCTCTTCTTATTTAAAATTGGCTTTATGGACTCCACTCAACTACCCCAGGTTGCTCCAAGCCCTGTCCAAGATGACCTCAGACATTTCCAGGGATGGGAAGTCCAAAACCTCTCACTGAACATGGGAGACAATTCTTCACTCATCTCCTCACCAGGAGTGTCTCTTGAAAATCCCCTTTGCCACAGCCAAAACCAGAGCATTTTTAGTTCCACCAGAACTGAGAACCCCAGGAGTTCAGTACCTCCAGTACCCAGCCCTCCCTCAACCCTAAATGTTTAATCCTACCCCGAAAGCAGCAGGAGTTTTAGTTTTAGTAGTTTTAGTTTAGTTTCTCCACTTCCCAGGGAATGCCTGAGCCCTGATTCCACAGAATCCACAGCTGAAACTCAACTTCTGAGCAAATACTTGAGATATTTAAGCAGAAGATCTCTAAAAACACGATGCCAGCAGAGCTGGGGCTGTGCCAAGGCCAAGATTTTCCTTTCCTCAGAAGCAGCTTCATTTTTGCATTTCCCAGGCAGGATCCCTCCGAGGTTTGCTCACTGACCAGCTCTGACACCTGCACAAAGCAGCTCTTGCTAAACGTGCGCTCTGGCCCACTTAAGGTTTAAAAAGTGTCCCAAATTTTGTCAGCATGACAGGGAGCCAGGGAGAAAAATGCCAGAATGATGAAATGGTTTGGGTTGGAAGTGACCATAAAATCCACCCCAGGCATGGCAGGGACCCCTCCCAGTGACCCAGGTGCTCCCAGCCCCAATGTCCAAGCTGGCCTTGGGCACTGCCAGGGATCCAGCACTTTTCCAGGATCAGCACAAAAGAAGAAGACCCGGGAAAGGCTTTGAAAATGTGGGTCAACAATCTTAGGGCTTCACCAGGAAAATATAATTAGGAGGAAAAAAAAATTCTAGCATTTATTAATTTTGGTTTTAGAGGGAAAAATAAATCTGTGAGGTTTTTTTCACTCTGGCTCAGAACTTTGGAATGCTTTGGGCTGAACATGCCAGAATCAGTTTGTTCAGAGGAATTTGGTCATCCCTGAGGAAAATGCTTGATTTCCCTGCTTAACTTCCCCGAAATGCTCTCTTTAGCCTGGAAATTCAACCCTCAGTGCTTGCTCAGCAAATTCCTCTTGCTGTTCTTCTTCCCTGCTGTTTTCTCCTCAGGAGCAGCGCTTCTTTCTTCCCCAGCCTGCTTTCCCTGGGACACAAAAGCCAGGCAGCACACTGAGCAATTCCAGGCACTCAGGGCTGTGCCACCACTGCTGGGCACAGTCACAGCAGAGTGGGCAAAGTTGAAATCATTTTGACTCCCAGGAAGACACAAAAGATCCCTCGAACTCCTCAGTGCCCAGTTGGACTTAATGAGGAGGAAAGGAATTAGTGAATTAAGGGAAATAAGAGCTCTGTCGGTAGCTCCCAATTCTTTTCCTTGGCTTTGTGCAAACCCCTAAAGCCTTGATCACTGGGCATTGAGTGGCTTTAGTCAAAAAGGTTTCTCTCTGAGATCACCTCTCCTGAGCTTCCTCTTTGATGCCTCAGTGGAGAGGCACGAAGTGCTGGCAGAGAAAGGAAAGAATGAATTCAGTCCCACAAGGTGACAAATTGGGAAGGTTTCACTTGCAGCACATTAAAGTCTCTGCTGGAGGACACAGAAGCTTTCCCAAGCACGTGAGATTCCCACAGGAGCTGTGTGGTCACCACAGAGCACAAAGAAGATGAAACATTTTGTGCTTTTTTTTTTTTTTTTTTGGAGCAGCAGGAGACAGAAAACCACCCTGCAAGGTTCCATAAAGAGCTTGACTTCAATTCCACAGCTCATTCTGAGCCAGGCTCAGGGATGTTCAGGATGCTCAGAGGTTGTGGATTTGCCGACCCTGGCAGTGCCCAAGGGCAGGTTGGATGGGGTTGGGATCACCCTGGGACACTGGGAGGTGTCCCTGCCCATGGAGGGGTGGCTCTGGGTGATCCTTAAGGTCCCTTCCAACCTAAAGCATTCTGGAATTCCAAGACCCCATGAAGGGAGTGACTTTCTCTTCAAAATCAATGAAGTAGTTCATTTACTTTTGGATATTTCACTTTTTTTTTTTTTTAAATGTTTTTTTTCCAATCCAAACCATTCTGGAATTCCTTGAAGGGTTTTTCTCTCTCCCCTGGGGAAGCTGTGCTTGTGAAGGGCTGCACTGGGATTTTTTTGGGGGGATGCTCTGTTGTTCCCAATGCAAGGATGGGGGGAAAAGGGAACAAGGACCTCCCCAGCATTTCTGCCCCTGCTGTTTCCTGCTCCTGCCTCTGCCAAAGTTTCTGCTTCTGTGAGAGAAAAAGAGAAATAAACCCCCTGGTGCTGCAGTGATACATGTTTAGGATACTTTCTAGGGTAATTATTAAGGTAATTATTAGGGTAATCCCTCTCTGTCGTGCTGCTGGGATGTGCTTTCCTGCCACGCTGCAAATCTCCCTCTTATCAGGGAGATATCCCTACACAAATCCCTTTTTTATCCCTGCACAAATCCCTTTTCAGGCAGACAAACCCAGCCAGAGCTCAGCAGGGGACAGAGCTGAGGAGAGTAAGTGTGGAAAGGTTAAAGGACTTTTGTTATTTTATTTGTTTTTTGCCTCAAAGAGGCCGGGACTTGCAATCAGCTTAAATGAAGTGTGAAGAGCAAAGATCCTGATAAGGGAGGTAAACTGAAGGCTTAAAACGGCAGCACTTCTTGGGAAGTGGCTTCAGCAGCCCTGCCTTAATCAAAGGAGCCAAGAGCGATGAGAGGAACGAGAGGGCAGCTGAGCTCACCTCGGCATTGGAGAGGAGAGCCAGACTCTAATTAAGGCCAGCACTTGGACAAGAAAAATCTCCGAGGGTCAAAGCCTGCAGTGCTGGGAAAAAAAATAAAAAATAAAAAAAAAAGAGTTGCTGCTTTGCTGTCTGTTAGGGGGGAAAAGGGAATATAACAAAAAGGAGAAAGGATGTGATGGGCATCATCTGCTTGTCTGTTCCAAAGGGTTTTTTTTTTTTATCAGTTTCAGCAGAAGAGATCATGAAGGAAAACAAGCAGAGGGTAAAGAGCAACGCTACGTTAAAATCTATTCAAAGGGAAGAAAAACTCAGGGTAGAAAATACCTCAGAAACAAACAGAGGGAAGTCAGTGGTGAAGCTGGAGAAGTTGATTTTGCCTGAAAAACGCTATTTCAGAGAAGCAAAAGAGTAAGAAAACAAAACTGTTTCCTTCCAGAGCAGACACATCCATAATTCCCTGCATTGTTTCTCCATCTGGGTGACCAGACAGCTCCTGGTCCGAAGGAAAACTCAGCTTATCAGTGACACACAGGAGCTGACTCCAAATGACATTAAAAATGGCAATGGTTCAAATAAACCCCCTCAGCTGAGGTGTTTAATTTTTAAATTATCGTTAGATAATTGCTGTGGGGTTATTTGAGGCTTCCATCTTCCTCCCCGTTTAAGGAAGGGAATATTTCCATCCTCCAAACTTTTACAGGATAAGAAGCCTCCCTCCATCTGATACTTGCACCAAAACCAATTAATATTTGGGAATAATTTTATCTAAAGAGTTAAAGCCAAGGAATATCTCTGACTGCACTGGACAGGTCTTTCCCAGCCCCAAACCAGACCAGCTTCCTAAGGCCTTACTCAAAATTCATGAAGGGAATTACTCACACACACACACACAGATAATTCCAGCCAGGGAATGTCCACCCCCCTGGTTCCCACAAAGAACCTCCGAGGTGCTTGGCATGAGTTTATTGGTTTAATTTTCCTCTCTCACATGGGAATTTTGGCAGGCACCAGGATTCTCACATCTCCATTACACCCTCACCTCATTTCATGCTGCTGCTTGTACCAAACCCAGGCTTGCTGCTTCCCTCCTTTGTTGGTTGTTTTGGGGATGTTTGTTTACAAAATCTTGGTGGAGAGAAAGAAGGGGAAAGACCAAACCAAGCAAAGCTAAAAACAAAACAGCCAGGCAAAAAGTGAGCTACCAGAAACTGAGAAAACATGAACTGGATCTTTTCCTAAGTGAGGAACATAAATGAGGAAAACTGGACATTGCCTTTGTCCAGTGCAAGCAGAAAAATAGCAAATTGGAAGGAGTCATGGCCATGGAATAACCCATATTTGGGTTGGAATAGACCTTAAAACTCATCTCATTCCCACCCCAGGCATGGCAGGGACCCCTGCCAGTGTCCCAGGTGCTCCCAGCCCCAATGTCCAAGCTGGCCTTGGGCACTGCCAGGGATGCAGGGGCAGCCCCAGCTGCTCTGGCAATTCCATGGCAGCCCCTGCCCACCCTGCCAGGGAACAATTCCTGCCCAAGATCCCAGCCAGCCCTGCCCTAAACCCCATCTATCCCTGCCCTAAACCCCATCTACCCCTGCCCTTTGCCAGTTTAAAAGCTCTTGTCCTGCCACTCCATGCTCCTGGAAAAGAAAACTCTTCAAATTCCTGGCAGAGCCTGTAGAGCAGCTCCTCATGTGGGTAAAACTGTTCCAGCTAAAAATATGGATCATCCCCTTCAGCGGCTGTGGGGAAGCTGAACCTGAGCTCAGCAAAGCCCCCTCTGCAGCACCACATCCTCAGGGGCTGGGAACCAAACCCAGAGCAGATCCAGAGGAAATTCCAGAAGAAAGGAACACACCAGCAGCCTCATCTGTCCAGAGCCAGCAGAGCAGCAAAAGGAAGGTTTGAAAAGCAGGATGGCTTTTTGTCTCTCATTAGCTACAGATGATTTTTTACCCCTCAATTTGGAGCAGGTGATTTCCTTTCAGGTCTTTGTGTAGAGCAGGTGGCCTTTAGTAGTGGGGAGGACAAGCTGAAAATCCACCTTTAGAAAAGCAACCTTTGTTCTGTTCAAAGCCTCCTTGTCATCAGCTCAATAATTTGACACATCAAGCTGCTTCCTGACAGATTCCAAATTCTCTGTGGTGGGAAGCAGAGCTTTTATTAATTCCCTTTTATTTATAAATATTGCAAACACCTTTCAGAGCGGTAGCTGCTGGCGGGTCCTCGAGCTGAGTTAGAGGGCAGGGAGGGAAACATTCCCATTATCCCAGAAAATTATCACTTGGTGACCTCCCAGCTGCCCTCTCTGCTGACCTTTGAGGATGTTTAGCCTGGCATTTAACATCTGTGCTCCCAGCAGCAGCCCTGGAGTAAAAGGTACTTAATGCAGAGCAGCTCTTTTGCAAGGTTAGAAAGGATCAATAGGAGATGTGTTTAATGTGGTATCACTATCAGGGCTCAGCTCACTTTTAAAACTGGAATATCCACACTGGGACATCAGCTCGGTCACACAGCACTGAGATCTTTAACGGGATGTGATCCCTTTTGCCATGGTCTAGAAATGGAGCTCGGGGCTCACATGGAGGAAATGACCAAGGTTTGGAAGAAAAAAAAAAAAAGAAAAATTATCAAGGGAAGGCTTCTGGTATTTCAGGCCCACTGTGGTTTTTTTTTTTCTGGAGCTGGAGTAGTTCTTGTGGAAAAGAGGCAGCTTTGTAATAAACTGTCAAGAAAACTGGGAGTTTTTCCCCTGGGAATATGTGTATCCACTGCCTGGAGCTAATCCTCTCTGACTGCACCCGGGAAAAGGAGCACGAGGGGAGTTTCCACCAGGAATTTCAGTGAACTTCCAATCCTACATCAAACTGGGCTGGCTCACCAAAAAAACTGAAATTAAACTGCTCTTTAAGCAGTTAACTCAGCCTAAGAGATCTTCTGTTACAGCAGAGTGAGGCTCCTTGACTTTAGAAACCCACTTGTGTCACCTCACAGCATTTATTGGCTGCAAAACACACCCCAAGGGAGAATTCCTGCATGGAAAGGGTGTCAGGACTTGGAAGGGAGGTTTGGAGGTGCCCAAGGAAGGGCTGCAGGTGGCACTCAGGGCTCTGGGCTGGGGCCAAGGTGGCCATGGGGCACAGCTGGGACTGCAGGGGCTGGGAGGCTGCTCCAGCCTCTGGGATTTTGGGATTGTGTAGTTCAGGGCACAGCTGCAGACTGAGAGGTTGGGATCTCACCAGGGAACATCCCACAGTTTCCACTCCTGCTCAGCTGGCCTGGGATCATCCCCTCTGGTAGCACTGAGTGGGAGCAGCTCCTGCCTTTCCCCTCCTGCTTTTCCCTCTTCCCTCCCTGCTCTTCCCATCTCCCTCCTTGCTTTTCCCTTCTCCCTCCCTGCTTTTCCCTCTTCCCTCCCTGCTTTTCCCTTCTCCCTCCTGCTTTATCCAAACTCTGACGAGCTGTGGCAAGTGACAACTCTGCCAGCAATGCCAGGGCCACCCCATGAAGGATTTTATGCTCCCACACAGCCTCTCCATGTGCAACAAGACAAAAAACAAGGCAGCTTTACTGCAAATCCCCAGAGGCGTCTGCTCAGCCGAGTGATTCAACCGTCTGGCTCGGAAAGTTGTGGATAATTACAGTTGTTCCAGTTTTCAACCCAAGTTGCTGAGTTGGGAATTAAACAGCAGCTTGTTTTCATCCCTAAAAGCCTAAATCCTGGCCACGTTTTCCTGTCCTTCCCACAGTTTTCTGTCAGCTCTGCCCCTCTCAGGCTGTAGATCCTTCCTTAGGCGGGTTCAGCCTCTCCTGGCTCCAGAGCCACTGGAGTGCCCACATAAAACGAGCTGAAATTCCTGTTCCAGCTCCCTCTGGAGAGGGATGCAGCCACTCTGGGGCAGAATGTGCCATGGGGAATTTCCAACTGGAAAGAGCCCAAGTGTGTTAGGTTTGCAATCCGATCTCTGAGGGAATGGGGAGGAGAAGCTGATGCCAGAACTGGCTGGCAGTGAGAAACTCGAGTTCTGAGCAATTAAAGAGTTGGGGTTGTATCCACTTTATTTCTTTTCTTTTTTCTTTTCCTTTCTAAACCCTGCTTTACATAAAAATATGGAATGGTTTGGATTGGAAGGGGCTTTAAAATCATCCGGGTCCAACCCCCTGCCAGGGACAGCGATGGCATCACTAAACCAGGTTGCCCCAAGCCCCTTCCCAGCCTGGTCTCGAATCCTGCAGGGATGGGGCAGCCCCAGCTTTGGTGGGAATCTGTGGCCTTCCCCACCCTTCCAGGGAACAATTCCTGCCCAAGATCCCATCAATTCCTACTTTGAAGCTATTCCCTGGCTCCTGCCCCTGCAGCCCTTGTCCCCAGTCCCTCTGCAGCTCTCCTGGAGCCCCTTCAGGCCCTGCCAGGGGCTCTGAGCTCTCCCTGGAGCTCCTTTTCCCAGCCTCTTTAACTCTTCTGCGATCCACATCTGTTCTGCGATAAGAAAATGCTGTTGGAAAAAGAAAATGGACATTTCTCATTGCTCTCCTCCCCCTCACATTTATATATATATTTTTATATTTCTTTAATTATCAGTAAATTGGGGTTCTGGCAGCGCTTTGAGCAAGTGTTTCATGCAGCCACAGAGCCCTTGAAGGGGCACCCGTGGTGTGATTCAAACCAACCCAGCCCTGACACTTGTGACATCCATCCATGGATATCTTTGTCCGCTCGGATGCAGCCCCAGCAGGATCCTTCCAGCCTGGAAAAACCACTTTTAGGATTTAGCTGGGTCAACACAAGTGCCAAGAAAGGAGGAAAAAGGCACGGGATGAAAACCTGATCCCATTGAAAGCCACTTCCATGCTGCAGCACGGGGTCAGATTTCAGCCTGTGTCCCAGTTTTTGAGAGCTTTTGTAGGATCACAGGGACACACAGGGAATATTTGGCACAATTGCACTGAAATTTCTCCCCTCTGAGCGTAGATTTTCTGCTCCTCAGGATTTGTCAGCCCAATAGTTTTTTACTGATGAGCATCACTACCACATCCACACGGTTTTCTATAAAATAAAGGATTTGAAGGATTTTTTTCCCAGAGGAATTGAGGGCAAATTTGTTCTTTCTTCCCCAGTGGAAGGTGATTTTCTCCTGCCAGGGTTTGTGTTTGATGGAGAGCTTCAAGATGATGGAATTAAGAATATTTTAAAAGATGTGGTGGGAATCACTGGAATAAGGATTTAATAAGCATTAAATACATAAAAAGCAATTCCTCAAAATTAGGCAGCCTGTGGGAATCCCTTTATTTCCTGGGGGTTCTCACCCCTAAACCCTGTCCCCAAGGGCCACATCCAGACTCCTCTGGGACACTTTCAGTGACTCCAAACCTCCCTGACCACTCTGGCAAGGAAAAAAACACCTAAAATCTAAACTGGACCTCCCCACAAAGTTCATTTTTTCCATCACCTGATAAAATTGTTGTCACTTTTCCCTGTAGCTGGAAAATGTTTGGATTGCTGTGGTTAGAAAGGATCAAGGGACTTCTCCTGTCAGGTATAGGAGACCTAAAAACAACCTGGGGGAAGGAGAAGGGAGTTCTGGAGTGGAATTTCCTCCAGGGAATTCAGGATTCCCTGTCTGGTTTTCACCCAAGCTTGCTTGAGGCTGTGTCTGACCCTGGACAGGGACTGGGGCTAAATTCTCACTTCCAGGGGCTTGGATTTATGAGGAACAACAAAGTGGTTAATGAGTGACTGCTACAGAGCCCACAAATTTGATATCACTCTCACAATTCCTCAAATCTCCATGATAGATGGAATTTCACTGAATTTTTCCTTTTTTTCCTGATATAATCAAATCCCTCTTTGGCCTCTGCTCTGTTCCTTTTTCTCCTTTTTGCAAGGAGAGATGGAGCAAACCCATCCAAATATCCCGAAACCATCAAGGCTGGAAGAAACCTTCAGGATCACCCAATCCCACCATCACCACCCCTAAAAATCACATTGATATTGATCCCCAGAGCATTCACCAATAACAGTTACTGATATGAAATAACTGGGATCAAGTATTCCAATTTTTTTTTATAATTAATTTACATTGAAGTTTCTTTTTGGTCTCTGCCAACCAGGGCCTGTTTTGTCATTTGGAATAATTTAGGAATATTCAGCTTTATTGGATTTTTGTGTTTTCCAGCAATACCAAACCTCTCACTGGAGCTGCTTCGCTTTAGTACCGCATAAAATTTCTGGGAAAAAAAAAGGTACCTGCAACTTAAAGGAATCAGAAATATGAACATCAGGAACCAAATTTTCACACAAACATTGGATTTAGAGAATTTTGCAACACAGAATCCCAGGATGCCAGGGTCTGGAGCAGCCTCCCAGCCCCTGCAGTCCCAGCTGTGCCCCATGCCCACCTTGGCCCCAGCCCAGAGCCCTGAGTGCCACCTGCAGGTGCCACCTCCAGGGATGGGGACTCCAAACCTCCCTGGTCAGCTCTTTCCAAGGCCTGAGCACCTTTTCCATGGAAAAATTCCTCCTGATTCCACCCTGAGCCTGCCCTGGCAGCTCAATGAAGCTGGCGCCCACAGGATTGATTTGGATCTGCACCTGACCTTCCATCCCACACCAAAATCCCCATTTCCAACACTCCCAACAGAAATCCTGGTGATTCATTCCACGTGGCATGAACCTGGAAGAGAGTGGGAAAACATGGGAATTGTTTTTGTTGTCCTGCTTACTCTCCAAGCCCTTTTATGTGTGAGCTATCGACGAGCTGCATCTTCGGCACCTCGATTTTCTTAGCACACAAATTCTTTGGACACCCACGGTGCACATTTATCCTGGAGTGGTGCAACAGCTCCAGCAGAATCTGTGGCTTCAGGAAGCCACCCCAGACTATAAACAGAGTGGGAATTTTACTCTGTGTTGAGGGAAACTCATCTCTTCCAGCTTTTCCCACAGAAATCCAGCTGCTCCTCCAAGTGTGACGCCACCTGAGCCAACAGACACAGCAAGGAAGCCGCAGGTTCGGAGTGCCCGGGTCCCTGAACCAACCCAAATCCTGAATGTCCTCAGGCACAGGTGTCACCACAAGGCACAGAGCCAAAAGTTCATTGTGGGCCAACCCCTTCC
>VWYI01048544.1:7925-20756 GCA_013399455.1 Anthoscopus minutus
TCTTATTTTTAAAACTTTTTTTTTTTTTTTTTTTTTTACCCTGAAAACTCTTTCAGGATTTGATATATTTTTATGAGAATTTAAGCTTTCTATTTTAAACCCAGTACATTTCTAGTCCCTTCAGGCAAACTTGAAAAGTAAACATTAGAGCACCTAGAAGTTTAAAACATAATCTGTAAATAAAAGAAACCTCTCACATACATGATTTTTCATTTGTTCTATTTATAGTTTTTCAGTATTAGGGGTTCATAAAGCTGTGGATGTTTCTCTTTTCTCCACTGGTACAAATATAAACCTACTTCTGGGAATTGAAGTTGGAAACTTTCATACATCTCCCAAAGGGTCTCATTTCTTTCTGCCTTGAAAAATGTTCCTACAAAACTAATACAAAAAGTTATACAGTCTTCATTATAATGTTCTCACTCCTCTTTTGTATCAATAAAATACAGCTGTGTTCTTTCAAAGGGAAGGTAAATGAACCTAAGTGACAGTATAACTTAAAATTCCATATTTATGAATATAAAAGATCAATCCTCAAAAATGCAAAAGATATTACCTCTTCCAATTATTCTATTCAATACATTAAAATAAATAATAAGAAAAAAATCTTTTCAATTAGAAATATTTCAAGCATGTAACAGCTTGGAAAAACGTTCAAATCAATATCACTCTGAAATGAACAATTACAGTCCTACAACAAAAACTTCTTGTTGACATCATCTAATCTAATATCAAAATAAATGAGACCACCCATTTACATGACCACCCAGAATCATACAATAAAGCTGTGATTTTATTCAATGTATGAGCCGAGGCAGCTTTAAATGAATTTTGTTGGGGGTTCTACCAGTTTGCTTGGGAGGTTTGGATTATTTATTTGTTTGTTTTAAGAATTTTATGGTGATAACCATTTATGCACAATACCTATGGTGTATTAAAAAGGAGAATCCCTATCTGATCTTCACAATAGTACAGAATCTGGTATATGAACAACGCTACTTATTGAACCAAAGATTTAAATCTACTTTTCACTTCAACACCTGAAAGTTACTGCTGTAAGGCCTGTGAGTACAGTAAATTATAGAAGATCTTCTTTTTGACAACAGAGGATATTCTGTCTTAAGCCATGTTCCATATGTTTACCTTCAGATTCAATATGTCTGTGTGAGAAATGTTTTTTCCTTATTCTTCCTTTCATTGCCTGTTAAGCTACAGATTTATCAGACATAAACACAGAAAGCTGGGCAAGGAAGCTGTGAATGGCTAGTTTTTTGAATGGGAGGCTATATTCTGCTTTAGAAGTATTGTAATTTATGGAATATATTAATTTCCTTTCTAATGCAGAAATAAAATGATAAAATTAAAGTGGTAACATAGGAGGAAGTACATAGGAAATCTTATCAAATATTTATACTAAATACTAGAGCCATGGCAACTAAGCCTCTTAGCCTAATCTTTCCCTAAGAAGTAATATCTCCAAAGCTACTGTTGCTCAGTATAAAAGGCAATATTAAATATAGAAGTACATAGCTTTGCATGTTGACAATGGTTCTTAAGCCCAAATCTACTCAGCCATGCACCTTATCCCTTTCTTATTTATTAGCTTATTTATTGATTTCTTTATTTGTGGTGAGATACAGAATATGGTCTTATTAGTTTCAGTAGAAGTGATTACAGGCACAGTAAAATTTTTGATCTCAGATATGACTCTAAAGAGTTTTTTCCTTCATTAGAGAAGGGTTTCCTTACTTATGTTTACATTGTTCACAAAGCAGAGCAGCAAAAATTTTCTGAAAAGAAATTCTCAAGAATTTACATAATTAAATCTAGTATAAATGAAAATAAATCAAAAGTATCCTTCTGTTAGACTAACTTTTATTTCTGGGGTTTTGGTTTTTTTTTTTTAACATTAGGGTTATCTAATATTATCTAATCTATTAACTAATCTAATCTATCTAAGCATTATCTAACCTAATGCTTCAGAGTTACAAAATTATATGTGAAACTTTTCTCTTTCATATAACTTGCACCAGAAAAAAAAGCAGATTGTGCCTACATCTTGATAACTACCAATTTTAATATGTATTCAATCAAATTATAAATGATTCTCTTTTTTTAGCTTTTTTATTCCTATTTATGGGGAAAATTTTGGGTTTTTTCTCTTACTGTCTTTGATTGCAAAATCCTTTTTCTTTAGTAGTAGGACATAAATTAATGATCTTACTGTCTGTATGTGGTCATAACACAATGTGGTTGTTTCAAAAACACACTTAATAAAATTACCAGATAAAGTAATTCAGCAGTGGGGTATTGTGTTCTTGGTTAGTTTGTTGTTTCCTATTGTCATATCAATATCTTACAGATGACTGCTACATTATTTCTTTCACAGACTTTATTGGGGACAAATGTCTCTTCTGAAGAAAATACAGGACAAGTTGGAAAATGTGTTCCATATACATATGGAGATTTGATTATTTGTTTTTTCTAGATTCAAATAGAAGTAATCTCATTAGTTAAAATGTAATGTGAAAGATGGTATGTCTAGTTGTGAGTACTTCCTCAGGGATCTGAAATGAAGTCAGATATCTTAGACTGAATTCTCCTGAAGTCTTAACTTTTTTTTTTTGTTGCTTGTGAGATGCAAAAAGACAGCAGGAGCTCTATCTTTTTCATATGTATTTTAATCACTGAAAGCGAATTCAGGAAATCATATTGTGCTATTTTTATAACTAGCTTGTCTTGAGTTCTCATTAATGTTTCCTTTTTCTCTCATTTGTCTGTTATTTATTTATTTATTTTATATTTGCTTGAGGTGCTAGGATTCCCTGGAGTGCATTTGCCAACACTTTGGAATGTGTTCATTAGTGTGCAGCCGTGATATTTTACTGTAAGAATTTCTTTTCTCTATTTATTCTTTCATGGAACATAAGGAATATTTCTTTTTATATAACTTGGTTGTGTATCTAGGCCAAGACTTTCTTTTTGTTTATTCAAATGTGGTTTTCTTTTTTGGCAATTTGATTTGACTTGTGGCTAAAGCATGTTTTCCAACTTAGTTGTCAACTCTGCTTTGGTTATTCCTTCCTCTGCATTAGCCTGACCATAGAGACTATTCCTCTTACTTTTACCCTCACACATGAAAACTATAATATCATTATTTATTCTTTAAAGCATTGCACACTGACAGAGTGGAGATTCAGCCACTAAGATATGAACAAGAAAAGAAAATTAATAATATTTCCCCAATTCCCCAAAAATGTAAGCTTATAGAATTCATTTTGCAGAACTAAGGTGGTATGATTCCAGCACATGCTCTTCTTTGATGTCTCAAGTAAAATTAACATTTCAACAGGGTTTTTAAGCTTTTTGACTTTACATTTTAAGTGGAGCTATCGTGTGTATCTGTCCCTTAGTAACAATTCTATTCCCACTGTTAAGTCACATGATAAAAATGGTACAATATGAAACACTTAATTTAAAAACATATTACTTCAAGTTTCAGGGAAAGGTCATTCTGTTTATTTGAAGGAATGAAGATACATGATTTTCTTTCAATATGTTCTTACGTTGCCCTTTAAATGACATCAAAGATGATCTTTTTCCAAAGAATAGTTAAAGTCCACAAATGGATCTTACCTTCTACTTGTAACAAGTTTTAAATTAGGAAGACTGCAATACCAGCAGATTTTCTGCTTTTTTTTTCAATGAATAGTAATAACCCAGTGGACCTAATTCTGTCCTTACATATACAGCTGCAACTTTTTGTATGTAAAAGCATATAAATCAAAAGGACAAGCTATATTCAACCTCAATTTGGGACCCAACCAAATACAGAGATGAAAAATAACTTGTTCAAAACTCCACACCTCCTGTACTTGATATTGAAAATAGACAGAATAAAAGAATTTAGTCTATTATTTCCCAAACTAAGAAAGTAACACAAGTAATATTCTGTCATGGAGAGAATGACCCACTAGGATGTCCAAGAAGCATAAGATAGACCCAAAAATGATAACTGAAATTAGACAGTACTACTTATATATTCTAATTTTGAATTTATTCCATAAGATGTTCCTCTTAATATGAAGGATGAAGAGAGAAAAGTTAAAATTTGATGTATTCAGATAGTGAAAAGAATAAATATGCAAACATTAGGAAACTAATATTACATTTCTAATTTGTAGTTCATCAAATCATTCCAGAGATGGAGTAAGGTAAAAGAATCTAAATCTTTAATGGAAGTTGCTATTTTCTTTCTCAAATTCCAGATGAAAGGTACCAGGATGCCCACAAGCTTCAGAGGTTTTAAGGAGAACTGAACAACTCAGAATAAAACAAAAATCAAACTCCAACCAATCTATCAGAAAAGTATATAATAAGGCCTCCTGAAATCCTCCACTTGACAGATTTATCTTTCCAAGTCTGTGCACCTCCACTGACTTATGTGAGGTTGCTTCAGCCTGCTCTTGGCTGCAGTGCTAAGGTCTGAGCAAAACCTGGCGTGGGGGGTGTTGTGTTCTCTCTTGTAGCAGTCCCGTGGTTCTCAGGGTAAGGAGGGATCAGCAAGCAGTGATACTGAATTGCTTTCTACACATTCAGAGGTGGCTATATGTGCAAGAAGCCACCCAGGAAAAATCTACTGCTCTGCTGACCTGAGAGCAACACCAGGAGAATCCAGCCAGGATGACAAAAGTGACGCCCATCTTGCCAAGTCCATCGAGTCTGTTATGAAACACAAGTTTTTATCTGTTTATTATAAATGGCAGTAGTTAATTTTTAATCTTCAAACTAATTTTTTTTATTAGGAATTTCTTTTATAGATGCAATTTATCAAGACTTGTAATAAACATTTTCTTATTTGCGTTATATGCCTGAATTGAAAACTCTGAAATATGGCCAAGCCACTGAAATTAAATAAATATAGTCATGTTGCAACATGATGCAAAATACAGTTTAGTTATTGAGGGTGGGGGGAGGGTTGCTGCATTTTTCAGTAAAAAACTGATTGGCAATGTATAAAAATATGCCAATAGTCAAAGATTAGGAATGAGGCCTGTTAGATAAAATAATAAGAAAACCCTCTTGTGTTTCAGAAGGTTCCACCTGAATATGAGGAAGAACTTCTTTATTGTGATGACACACTGCAACAGATTGTCCAGGGAAGTTGTGGGTCTCTCTCTCTTTCACTGGAGGTGTTCAAGAATTGTCTGGACAAAATCCTGTGGAATGTATTCAGGGATAGGTTGGGCCTGATGACCCTCTCCAGTCTCTTCCAATTTTAACCATTCTGATTTGCTTCTTCAGAAAGGCACATTTTGATCTAAATTCTTCAAACTATTTCCATAAGATTTTTTCATTCTTAGTAAATTTTTTTTCATTTTTTATTGCCAAAAGTAAATTAGTATTTCTAATTGCTTTTTGTAAAAAAAAACCCTCTATTTTCACTTGTGTCCTCTTAGATCCAGCATCTTTCAGGGAAAAGAAGAATGAATATGAGAATATCTCACTCAGAGGTATATCAGTTTAACTCCCAGATTAGTCTGTACAGTCATCTCTGCCTTTACTTCATATTTTGTGTTGATGCCTAAAGATATTCTGCATGCTTTTCAGGGTAGCCATCCATTCTAATCCTTCATATTAAACTAATCAATTATTTTTATTCATTATTTTTATTATCATAAGATTCTTTCTCAAGTCTGTGTTTCCACACTATAACAAGAAGAAAAAAGATATTACTTCATCCAGGTTTATCCTATTACATTTTAAATGGAATTCTTAAGATTCCATAATTTATCATAGACAGACTTACCATTATTCATAATTCATTATTCATAGTTCATAATTTTTCTGTTTGTTCAAAGAACAGGCAATTTCAGATCTAATTCTGTGCCATTGATAAACATTAGCCAACTAAATATAGCAAAATTTTTAAAAAAAATCAGTATCAGATAGAATATAAGGGTTTTTTGTCCTATATTTTAAAGACATAGCAGTAGAAATACTCATTACTAAATTTTTGAAGACATTGTTTGGTTGGGTTTTCTTTTTTCTTTTATTTTTTTGTAATTGCATGAGTATCAATATTCCCCAACAAAATATTTTTTATGCTTGAGATGTTTTTTAATGGAATGAAGAAAGAATATTGAAAACAGGAAATGGCTGTTCATGACTGAATAATATATAGTTTGGATAAACATAAAATACAATCTGTTTAGAGAGAGGTGAAAAATTACCTCAGCACAAACAGAACTGATGTAAATTTTCACTTTTGATTGACGAAAAGCTCCAGTAATCTTTATTCAATTCTAAACTGGAAGTCATTTAAGTCCATCTTCTCTGCCGGTTTTTTATTTGGCCAGAAATAGCTATCAGGAAACAAGCAAAAGTAAATTCTTACAGGTACTCCTGGGCTGCCTGTGTTAAGGATGGTAATCCATGACTGTTGAAATGTATTCATCTGAACAGATCACTGCTTTAATTTCTTTGTTACTTTATTATAAAAAAAGTTGTCTGTTTTCTGAGCCAAGCATAATCTGTTTGTTTAGTTTTAAGTAGGACTAAGCCAACATTTCTAAGGATGTTAAACTTAATTAGTGCTGTTATAGCTGCTGACATAGAAAACATCTCTTCTTCATCTAATTTCCTCTGAATTATTTAGAGAACATTGAAAATAATAACTCTTCTTGTTTGCTTTAGTCCCTGTTTTTTGTATCAACTACATAGCAGGAAGAAAAGATATCACTTTGAGATCTGGAATGTTCAGGAATAATGTGTCAACATTTTTGAGGAAAATATAATATTTATTCAGCTGTTTTAAGATTACTTAATGTCATTGAAATAGACTTTGCTCTATATAGAGTACAGTATTGCCACAGAATTCTAGGATTTTCAAATAGAATATGATTCAGTAACATTATCTATGTTATTATCTATGTAAGCATGATATATGCACAGAAAACAAACCTTTTATGTTTGCATGAATACTCTCACTATTTTAGCGTTTATTCTGTTTCTCTTAGGACAACACGACCATATCACCAAATTTAATTTAAGATCAAATTCCATAATTTTTAATAGTTTTAAAACTCTTTCCATATCTTGGCACAAAAACTTGCTTGGCATAACCCCTTTGGTTTATTGTTTCCATGAAGGTTTTATTAGAATTTTTCCCATATTGCTTAATTTAAATTATAGATTATATTGCTTACTTACACACATAAAAATACAAATCAACCAGGGATGGTAGAAAACTTTTCCACCTCCAAATTAACATTAAATTGCTTTATAAGTAAAATGGAAATTTTTTATATTCAAAAGGAAAGAAAGAAATATTTTGACTACAAACCACTACATTTATTTCTACTGGAACTCCTATTATTCTTATTACCTAAATCATTCAGAAGAGAAAGTCATTAGTGAGTACTAAAATTTACTGGTATAATGTGTTTCAGAAGAACCAAAACACGAGATCTGGAAGAATTTTCTGATGAGAGACAGGTGAATTAATTTAAAATAAAGAAAAAATGCATTTAGGAGGTGAAGGAGGAGAAGGTTGGGACAAACCCACAAACTCCCTACTTATTATATTTCAACAAAGCAATTGTATGTGTGCACAGAGATAGTCCCTAAACTGTTGCTACTTAGAAAAACATTAGCACCTCAGAATCATGGCTTTCTGATTATATGTAGTCAAATATTGGTGAAGATCAAAAAGTGAAATACATTACTATAAATTACTAAGAAATTAACTGTGAATGAAATAAACTATGTAGATCTATGTAAATCACCCACGCCTCTAATTTTACAGTTTTTCAGGCCTTGTATTCTTGAAAGGAGTTGGTAGTGCTGTTCTGTAGAAATATTCAAAGAAAAAATAAGTGATTTGAAATGTGAAGTAACTGCAATGTAAAAAATAAACTAAACAGTAAAGAATTAAAAAAAAATTGAAGTAAAGGTTACGCTACACATCTAAAATTCATGATTTGTATGGAGAGAGTGAATAGAGAAATGATTACTCTTTGACAAAATAAATGTTGGGCACCCTGTGGAATAATCAAACAAAGAAAAAATTATTCACACAGTACATAATTAAAGAAGAAGATTCAGGGCCAGAATCTCTTATTGAAACCTGAAATTTTGATTAGGTCACTGATTGGAGCAATTCATAGAAAATAGGTGTATCAGAGGCTATTCATCATGCCAAGATGCATGCAATCTCCTGTTGAAGAAGATTGTGAGGCTATGGAGTGTATGCCAGTGAGTGCCAACTATCACCCCATATTTAAATTGGCTTTTATGTTCTTTTCCCAGCACCTGGTAACATAAATTCTTATTGTTTTCCTTGGAGATAAGATAGTGCTAGACATTTCAAATAATGTAGAACAGGTAGTCTTGGCTCCTTGGAAATTATTTTTAAAACTTATTTTTCTACCCAGCTCAATTGAACTGTTTTTTAATGATGGATCCTACACTGGGAACACTGGGATTCTCCCTCATTAAAACTTTAAAAAATGTATTCACAGAAAAACTTTTCAGAAATATTTTTCTCTGGGCTAAGCATGGATGAGGAGTGCATGTGACCATATTAAGTTTGACACCAAGGGTCTCCTCAAGACAGAAAACATTCCAACTGCAGCTGGTCTCATTTTTCAGACTTGGTGGGGGAGTTACTTGCTCAGTAGCTACTTGGCTCCTTGGCTACTTTTTAGTGTGCCTAAAATAAATTGAGCTCAACCATGCATGAAACTAGATCCTTCTGCTAGTTTGGATGGCACAAATGTTCAAAATACTCAGTAAATATATTACTGTAATAATTAAGAATGATAATCATTAATATTAAACCTTGTGTATTGTGGAGATGATTTTCTGAGCCTGTGAGAGTTTTCAACCTGTCAGGGGCTGATCTGTTCCCAAGGGAAAATTTTTTGGGAACTTCTCTTTCAAGGACTGTTTTTTGTAAATAGGTTTTGGTTCTCAAAACAATGTCACACACATGTTTTGAATGTGTTTTTCTCTTGTTCCACCAGTGGAACCAGAGAAGTGGTTCCTTTGGCCAGTCATGTTGACCTGTATCAGAACACCTTATATAAAGGGTTGCAAAACCCCAAAATAAAGGCTTCCTGCCTCATTCTGGGAAAAACCTCGGCTGCTGTGATACTGAATCCATACTGCTAATTTGTGTCTTCTAGTAACAGTATATCATAACAAATTAGTTAATTTTCTGAGCTATGAAGCTTTTAAAATTTATAGAAGCAAAAATAAAAAATGCTAAAACATCATTTAAGACTAAAGAGCTCAATATAAAAGTAAAAAAAAAGGAAAAGTTTATATGGCAGTAACAACTGATCATTTCATACAGACTTTTAATGTGCCTTCTTGTGGGATTTCATTTCTTACCTACATTTCATCTAGTAACCTCAAGTACTATAGCACTGCCAGATTTCCTAGGCAACAAAATCTAAACTGATTGGTAATTTTTAACTTCTTTTTTTTAATGTAAAGATTACTTATTTCATTATTAATAAACCACTGTCCTACCAGGAGAGAGGATTTTGGAAGAGTCAATAGCCTAAGTTCCTTTTTACTCCTTTTCATCATGAGCTCTATTATGCTTTTGTAAAAACAATGATTTTGTGGAAAAAATGCCCTTGAAAGGTTACAAGGTGGAAAATTGCTACCTGCTTGTAATATCCAGCAGAAATCTTGATTTCTTTGCAACAACCTGGTCCACTTACCATCTGTTAATCTTACAAGCAAAAAGCCCAAGACACAAAATCTGTAGCACACATGTGGTCACTTTTAAATGAAATAGCTTTGTTCTTTATTTCTGTTAACATCTACAAAGATGCAGCATTGTGTTCCTTCAAATTCCTCACCAAAATTTTCCTGTGGTGACTTTTAAAAGAGATCTTGACGAAGGTGAGATGATCTATATGCTCAGACTGCTTCCTGATAAACATTATCTCACTGTCCCACTCCAGTCCATTCTATTGTCTTTGTTATCCTCTCATAAACTCATTGCTAGAGCTCTTTTATGTTATTATGTAACTGTCTTGGACAAACTAGTTCAGATGGCCTTGTTTCCATAGTTATAAAGCAAAAATTAAATTGACTCACCTTCAGACTTTTAGGAAAATAATCTAAACAGGTGGGGGTGCAGAGTTTTTTCTAAATAGAACCTAGCCAGATAAAGGTGATCAGTTGTGGAAATAATTATCATTATTTATTTATCAGAAGAAGAAAACCGTTTTGCTATAAAAAAAGTCTCAAACACAAAAATGAAAGAAGTGTTCTGGAACCTCATACCATTTACACAAAATAATTAAAAGCAATTCTGACTGGTGTCTCAATCAACCTCAATATTCAATCTTGAGATCTGATAAAAAGTAGTCTGCTGGGTTTATATTGCCAAAATTCTAACTTTAGATATTTTGTTTCTTTTTTTTCCACTTTTCAAAGATTCTGTCAATCAAACTATGGACCAAGAAGTTTAATGCCAAATTATTTTATATTGTTTTGCTAATAGTATCAAAGAAATTAATTACTTTCACTCATTTTACGCATGTGGAATGTTTTACCTTGGTTGGTTGCCAGATGCCCACCAAGCCACTCTCCACACACACTTCCACCTTCTGAGAGACTGCACTGTTAAAGGTTAATGACTCAAAGCAATTGTGGAGATGCCAGGGGCCTTTGCTGAGGCCAGGTTTGCATCCCTGAGGGGTAAATGTAAGTTTTTGGGTGTGTCCCACAGGACAGAAGGGGCCATCTTTGACAAGGGGCAAATCCTGCAAAGGGGGTTGACACCTTTCAGCATAGTGATTGTCCTCCCCTACAAAGTGCTTGGATGCAAAATTCCTCCTCCCTCCTCCCAGCAGAAGGTTTGATGGGACAAAACTGACTCAACTGCTGATGTGAGAGGCAGCTCAGATGTCTTAAAAGGTGTCAAAAACCATTAAAGTCCCCTAAAATACCCTCAAGCTCTTTTCTGAGGCCTTCCACCAGAGGATTGCATGTAATCCAAGTGTTGCAACAGATCCGGAATCTATTGCAAAAGACAGTGCACAGCTCCCCTACCCTTAGAGGAAGAATCTGGGCATTCTTACTTATCCTGAATGTGAAACAACAGACCTCTTTTTTTGCTAATAAAGCTTATGATAAACAAATATTGAGATGATTTGCATATTCCACGGGTTTTATTCTAGTTTTTTTTCCCTCAATGAATTTCATATTGAAGTTTGAGACAATGTCTCAAAAACTACACAAAATTTGTTTAATGGATGATCAAACTTCATTTGTTAGGAAGTTAGTGTCCTGGTTTAATACACAGCTGTCTTGAAACATTTTAACCTCGAGTTAGTGTATGCATAGTTTATAATTCAGTCAAGGATTTCAACTCTTTTAGTTAGAAAGGATTTCTATCCTTTTATTGCAAATTCCGGATATCTTGCTGATATGTGCACTTGTATTTATATAATGATATATTCTTCATGTCTCATAACATCTGAAAGCATCTGAAGCACTAATACATTTTACAGTAATAAATGTAACCCAATTCATGCATTATTTCTCTTGTAGTGCTAGGTCATCCTGCTAGGTGAAACTTAACAATGCAAGTTCATTTCTATCAGCTTATTTATATTCATTTTTATTCCCGTAATGTAGCAAGCTATCAACTGTTTCTTAAATGGGAACTGAAAATTGTGTTCTCTTGAATTAGTTAGAAAAAGCACACAAAGAAATACATTAAATTAACACAAACACTGTAATACAAGTTTAATAATGAATAACATCCAAAACACTAATACTTGGTATGGCATCATTTACATGACATTTGTAGCTAAGGGTCTTCCTGGGCTATATAACCACTATGTAGAAAAATTGCAATACAAGTTGTATTATACAATTAATAATATTTTTGAATACCTGAAACACACTTCATTAAATATTTTTATTGTGTCATACCTGAAAGGGTTGGTTATCTACAGTTTTAGGGGTTTTATACAAAAATGTATAAAACCTCTAAATAGTGTAAATATATGTAGCTCTGCATGTACACACATCCATTTCTGTCTTGAAATTAAAAGAAGTAGTACAGGTTATTTTTGCAAATTGTTTAAACATTCACAATTAACCTTTTAGGTAAATTGTTAGGTAACTGTTTAGGTAAACTGTTCCATCACAGCCAGAGCTCTAGCTTGCCTTATGGTGCTCTAGGGAACAATTTTATTTACCTAATTATTCATTTGTTTGAAGGAAGCAGGGAGAGAAGGAATACTTATTTACTCTCTTTACCACTAATTTTTTTTTTCCTTCTTACTGGAAGCACACAAAGATACAACCAAGCTGTGTTGTCATGAAACTAACTGTGGCAGGTTCTGTTGGAACCGGGCAGAAACACCAATTAAGTATCGTGGTTTTAACATTGCCAATTTGAAATTTCCCGGCCAATGCACCAAAAATGTTGTGGGTTTAGAGCTAGCCAAAACTCACTAGCCCACTCATGTTCTGTTGTGAGATATGATTTTTGAGGAAAGGAAAACGCAGGCTTAAACTTAAGACTATAAGGGGAATTTATTAACAAAACTAAAAAGGAAATAACAAGGAAAAGTCCAAATGAAACCTCGAGCACACTTCCCTCCCTCACTCACTTATCTTTTTTCCACTTGACAACACAAAAACGAAATCTGGGATTTTTAAAATCAGTTATCACTTTTACAACAATCTTTCTCTATTTCACATAAGACAAAGAGTCTTCTTTTTCAACACTCTGGAGATATGTCCACAAGAACAGTTCTCTGTGGCTTGCATCTTCACAAAACAGCAGCTGCC
>VWYI01048544.1:21329-32622 GCA_013399455.1 Anthoscopus minutus
CGGCCCCAGCCTCGGCCTTGGCCCGGCCGGGCCCAGGTCGGGCCGGGCTTCCCCTCACTCACAGCTCTGTCACCTTCAGCCACCGGAAACCAAAGAGGAGCGAGTTCAGAGTTTCCCGGGCTTCACAATGGTATTCACGGGGGTGGAACTTAGCTCTGAATAGCTTACAGAGCTGTCAGTTCTCAGAACTGAACAGTCACTGGCTATCTCTGAAACTCCCAAGCGTCTCTCTCAGGAGAACCATTTCCGGGGATGTTTTACTTCCTTCTTTTCCAATACCAACTAAGGTCAAAACCAGCACACTAACAAATGTGACTCCATGTTTTTACAGCTTTCCTTTTTCTGTTCTGTAAGTGATTGTAGTCCTTCTTCAGTGAACTGAATTTGAGTGGCACCTCTGTAGTTCACAGGGAGGTATAAGGAGGACTGCACTGATCCAGAGTTAGATACAAGGATGTCAGATGTGATAACAGGGTGTGTATGACAAAGCTGAGGAGCATGTTCTAAGATATGGGAAAAATTGAACAGCCCTTGACCACTGCTGCTCCATGTCTGTTACAGAGACCAGACATGAGACTCATCCAAAAGTGTTAGTGAAATAAATGCTAAGACCACTATGGGGGACCAGTAATTTGATTTTATACTACCATCTACTAGAAAGGTTCTAATTTTACAATGCAACATTTTTTTGTACTTTATCTGCAATTACAAATAAATGTAGAAAATAGCTTTCTTGGGGATATCAATTTAAATTTTGAAGTAATGCTGGAAACAATGCAAAGTTAGAAATTTGAAACTGAGAATTGTAAAATTAGTATGAACAAAATGCAAAATTTGCATTTAACGGCCTCTTTGGCTCTGAAATTTAGATGTTTCTTTTTCTATACATATTCTTGCTAGGTTTAATTCAAAATTATACTGGAAAGTATGAGCAATATTTCTTGTCTTTTTACTCAGCAATTGAAGGAAAAATTACTTTGCATTAAGTCAGACTTTACTTACTTCCATGTTTTTGCTGCAAGAGAAGGCTAAACTATCTCAACAATGAATCAGTCCTTTTGATAAGTTTTTCGGTAAAAGATGATCACTACCTCAGGACACAAAGCAGGAAAAAAAAGTAGAAAATTAAGAATTACCAGAGAATTAGCCTTTCATTGAAAGTAAAGCAAATTTGTGCAATAAAGTATCAAGTACATCTGAAGAAAATGGAAATTAAATTGCAAAAGATAATACATAATGATATATAGTATGAAAACCTTATATGCAAGAATTTTTGGAATTCAATTAACATCAAGAATAGAGATATAAGCAAACCTTCTAGACTATCCTAGATTTGTGTTGTGGTTGTAAAAGTTGGCTTACTTTGCAATTCCTGTTGTTGAAGCAGAAGAAGGAAACAGAATACTTAACTTTGAAAATTCTATTTAAATAAGTTATTTATGGTTTCATCAATGTGCCTTTGCCATCCTATTGATCCTATTGTCATTTCTTTTGCCACTGACATTTTGGGGTTTTTTTGTTGTTTTTTATTTAAATAAACTCCATATTAATTTATAGCTATTTCCTGAACATTTTAATCTTAAATTCTGGACCAGTACAGGGGTTACAATATGCTTTTGCTACAAAACTGTAACTCTAATTCATTAACTCATCTGCCAGCAAAATCTAAGAGTCAGTAGAAGTCCATCTGTTCTTTGCTCAGTGCATCTTTGAAGACTGTGGCCTCAGCCAATGCTAATCTGTTTCTAGAATTACTGTTTAGTACAGATGAAACAGCTTGGAAATCACAGAAAAATATCCATGGTGTGGCAGGATGCATTCAGTTAAAGACACTTAATGTCATATTCTCATGCAACACTTCCTATTGGAATCAGTGTATCTTTGCAGATGAAGTAAGGATAGTGTGTCCAAAACCATTGTACGTATGACAATTAATTGTAAAGCCAAAACAGGAAAAAAAAGTCTCCACATTTTAAACCACAAATTATTCATTACATATATTTTTTTCATATATTCATAATGTATTATTTTTGTTGGCATATAATGCCAATTAAATTTTTGATGAAAACAAAGTTCTCAGTTCTAGATAATTCCTGCATTGCCTTGCAAGTAATGGAAATGCCTCCTTCTTACCTTGAGTTGAATCATTGTGAACATTATGAGCACTTATGCATTGTGTGACAGGAAAGATGTAAACATGAAACAAATTAGAATAAAAAGCATTTCTGCCAAAGTGACCACTTCTTTTCTAATAAAGCAGTTAATTGTTTTTTTTCCCCTTGACATTATGAAAATTCTAATTGCACATATGTATGGGCACCATACTATGCCACTGATGGTAGTTGCAGCCTTCATACTTAAATGTTAAGAATATTTCTGTAGTCACTCTTGGATTCTACTGCTAGACTGTTCCAAATATCAAGTATTCATTGCAGAAAATGCCTCTCACTTTAACTGAGGTCTGTTAAGCATTGTGTCAATTAGGAATGAATTCAAATCCCTCTCCTTAGACTCTCTATGAATACTCATTTTTAACCGAGCGCTATAATCTCTTCTTCTAGGTAATATATACCTTCTTCTAGGTAATGAATCTATTTATTTAGATAATGTGAAAGAATAAATGGAATTCAGAAAGTAAATAAAATGGAGCAGGAGAATCAAACTTAGTGTTTGCTAATATCTCTCTTTAGTACTGAAGAGACATAAGATGCATATTATTGAACTCCTTCATTACTGTGGCAGATACCTTATCAGCCCTAAAATCACAAGCCAAACAAGATTAAAATGAGAAGAAGTAGTTACCATTTATTGAAGGTCCTCCAGGTGCATTTATGGCAGAATGCATGCATGATGTCGGGTTTCCATGTCTTGATCTTAACAAATCAGCATAATTGACAAGAATTCCCAAGTGGAGGTACAGTTAATGAAGTAATTCCTTCTCTGGTTTCGGCTCCCTACTTAGGCCTTTCCCCTTGCTTCTAGCCCCACATTGTTTCTGTCTAAATACATGGGAAAGTGGAATGTCCTTGGTTCACTGAAAAAGCAGGATTAGAATAGGATTCCAGGAATGTTTTTGTCTGACAAAATACTGAAGTCAGCTAAGAAACTATATAACTATACAATAATGGTTTACAGAAATATGAATACAAGAAAAATAAATAAAAGCAAAAATCCCTTGGCATCATAGACATCTTCAGGAAAGCAGACAACTCAATTATTTTTACTTTTTTTCTTTCTCTGTTAATACCACCAAAGTCATTTGCAAGGGTTCAGTGTTTTATGGACTTCATGTAGAGATAAATCATAGCATCAGAGTGTTGTGCTAAAGAAAAAAGTACGGGAGATTTTAAGAAATAAATCATGAACCACTCAGCCTTGCTTCCCAAAACAGCCTTTTTAATGTTGCTATGGGTGACATCCATTTACTATGTTAACACTCAGGATTCACTGCATTTTATATAAATAATACATAATAATGAATACAAATTATTGTGACATCTTAATGTGTGGAAAATTAATATTTTAGAAGTAGAATGTGCTATGTAGCAATGGTGAGAAGCTATTTTCAAATATAAAATTAAATTTAGTGAAAAATTAAGCTTTCAACCCCTGCAATGCATATGTCATGAGAGTATTCAATACTCTTTCTTCTAAATATTAGGTTAACAAGAACTAGGAAGGCTTTCACAGTGTGTAGGATTTTTCTCTTTTTGAGTAAGATTCATCTCTGCTCCCTAGTCAGCAGTCAACTTTTGTTTGAGTTTCTTCTGTCTACTGGAATGCCTATAAAACTGTTAAGCATGAATTTACTCTAGAGAGCTTGAGATCATATCTTGATGATTAAAATATTCATCTGGAATATAGAAAGCTAAATTCAAACCAACAATTCTCTTAAGGTCTGATAAATCTTTGACTCTGAAAGGACTCATCATTAATTGACATTTCTAGGATGTTTTTTTCTCATTGAAAATTCTGCTTGTATCAGATACAGCTACTGTATTTTTTCCCTTGCACTTTATAATATTCTGAAACTCTTATTGTCTTAATGCTTCATGTATTCTAAACCTAACCACATTACAAGTATCTGTGGTAAAAACTCCTTAGGGAGTTTACTAGATGTGGTCTTCCACATTGAAGTCAGACAATCTGCCCAAAGGAATATGGAATCATGTTCTTGTGGTTTATCTTGACAGAAGATTATCTCTCTCCATAATTGTCAAGAGAAACTTACAGCATTTAAAGGATCATGTCTGAAGAAAGAAAGGCTGTTGCAGTGCTTTTAGGGAGTTTATGTTTTACACACACATGTGAACAGCTTTCTCCATCTACCACCAGATTCCATTGTCTCCCTGGCAGCTGTTGTCCAGGTGCCTCGTTCCAAGAGACCTACAACTCACACCCCTGGCTCCCAGGCCAAGTCACCTTTATGCTGAATTGCCTGCCTGGTCTCTGCTAGCAATCACAGCCTGACCTGGGCAGCCACACTCACTGCAGCTGCTGGCACCTTGGACACACAACAGGCTGCTCCCTCTCCAAGGCCCTCTGCTCAAGTGCACAGGAGAGAGATTTGCCTCAGGAAATGAGTTAGAAATGATGTTTGATTGGAAAACAGAGGAGACTGCACTAACCAGGGCAGGGTGCAGTCAGACAAGCATTCTAGCCAGCACAATGTTTACAGATGGCCAGATGTTTTTTTTATCCCCTCGTGTGGGGTTCTGTGGCTGTAGGATCAAGTCCAGGAAGGTCTGGTGACATGACCATGCCAGTCTGGTGGCATGAGACACAATGAGACAGGTCTCTGCTTGCTTAAGCTCAAAAGTCCTTTTATTGGGACATCACCAATACAGGAACAAACTCAGTCCAGAGGCAGAGAACTCCAAACAGGGGTAGGGTGGTGGGATCTATAGAGAAAGTGTGGAGTTTTACCTTTCCCAGGCTTAGGGAGTCCCTCCCCCAAGGCAGAAGGGTGGAGTCCACTCTTCCAGGGACTCAAATCTATGTCTCTCACTTTAACAATAGCAAAATCTGTGCCTCCTCTGGGTGGGGCACCCCACACCCTTGTGCCTTTATTATCCCACATCTGTTCCTTCACAGGGTTTCTTTATGCTATGGTGAAAGAAATGCAGTAATTAGTTAACTTGTAGCATATTGATTACGACACCTTCATGTAGAATAATCATACATAATATATTCTTTATTTCAGCTAAAAATCTAAAAGGTTTTCACAAAATAAAAACAGGAAAATGAATAGAACATATTGGTCTTGGCTTTCCAGTCTTAGCCTCAGTATTTTAGCAAAAGCATTAAGAATACATTTGCATGGAATATTGTTTAGAGATGATGGCTGGAGAAAGACCTAAGATTTGGTCATTAAAAGCGTTTTCAGTGAATATTGAAAGAGAAATCAGACTGTAACATTAAATATCTAGGGTGGGAACTGCACCAATCTATTCTGGTCAGCAATTTATGTAAGTTAGAAGGAAGACACCAAAAGCTACTGGCCAGTCAGACTCACTTCCACCTCTGGAAAGGTGACGGAACCTCTCATTCTGGAGGTTATCACAATGCATGTACTAGAAAATAAGGTCATCAGGAGTAGTCAACATGGATTTCTCAAGGAGAAATCATGCTTGACCAATATAATGACATATTATATTGTCACCTTTTTCCCATATATAATGACCTATATATAATGACACCTTTTTCCACTAAAAACTATGTAGTTTGAATTTTCCGTGGTAATTTCTATGGAACTAACTATACTTAAAAGACTTGATATATTTCTTGGGTAAGGGGGTTAACCATTTATTATTTTATACATTCATTCATTATGAAGGTTTGTAATATATTTACAATGAAAAGCTATATTCTTGCAAAAATAAATCAAATCCTTTGGCAAATCTTTAAAAAGCAGCAACAATTGATATTGTGTATTTAAATGTACAAAGATCCATAGTCATTTGGACAAAGGTAAAAGAAATATTACTCTTAAATATATTGAAACGAAGGAAGGAAAATATGTTGGGAAAATATGCAGGGATTTTAAGGAAAATTTTCTCCTGACTTTTAGGGGCACATTTTAAAAAATGAGACTGTAAAATTAATGGCAATTCATTCCCAGAGGTTGAAGCTAATTGAACAGAGGAAAAAGCACCTAAGCCTAAGCACAGGGGAGTTAGGTGATCAGAAATCTTGAAGATGGACAGACTTGCAGATGAGTGGTGACTTGCATACTGTCACAGGCAGACAAGCCTGAAACTTGAGTCCTTAATTTTTCCTGCCAATAAGAGATTTTGCATTGCATGGGTGCTGTGCACTTTCTGATTCTTGTGAATCTCCTGACAAATTCCAGGCTGTCATAACACTCTGCATGATATAAGCCCCAATACTCTGAATGAGATTATAAATTTTAAAATGTACAGCTATAAAACCACTTGTGGACTTTGAAAATCATCTTCCCTTGCTTATACTGTTTAACTATCCAATGTATATTGTGCAAATCAGACAGGATAGTAAGCTTTTTATCTTTTTGCTTTTTCAGAAACCAGTGCAATGACAGAGATTTATAATCCTCAGGGGAAATGGATGCACCAAATAAAACAAGTTTTACTGAATTAATTAAATACTTCCCATTTATCCATTTTTTGTCGTTTTTATGTGCACATGTATTGAAGCTGATTGAAATGCATATATATATATATGTATATAAATGATAAAATCATGAATCTACTCTCCTTTGGTTTTTTGTTATCTTTTAATTTTTTCCCTGTGAAATATAAATCAAAGGAAAATTGCAGAATACCAGGTGCAAGTTTTTCTGAAAAGACTCTTGCCAAGTCATCCTGAAATTTTGTCTCTTAGGTAAAGGTCAAGGACAGAAGGAAGCAGTAAGTATGCAATATGAAAACAATCAACCTTTACATTCATTTAAAAGCATGATACCTTCAAAAAACCATTAATAGTAGTAGTTTGTCACAAAATCAATGGGTCTGATTCTCTTTTCACTAGCACAAATACAAATTGGGAGTAAATCCAAGTTTATGACTGAAGTTTTATTTGCATAAGTATAGATGTATGATGAGCCTAGAGGACAAAATTATCAACTGGTTTTAGTTTGCATAACTTCAGTATCACTGTCTTATGAAAATAAGTGCATGTATATGCTTATGTATGGTTAAATTCTAAAATTATTTTTATCTCTATCCTAAAATAAATCAATTTCTGAAAGCATGAATTTCACTCGGTATATAATTTTAAAAAATACTTAAATTTTTCTGAGGTTTAAATTTTTCCACAGGAATTTCTGTATCTAAATTATGAAGGTATATTTTTTCAGAGTTTGTGTATATTCTAGCTCTACAGTCTTTTAATAGCATGATTATAACAATGTACCAGATTTATAATAATTTGTTGAATAGAAACCAAAGTCTCAGTGAAGTAAAGTGATTTTGCCTCTTAAAACATTGCCCTTTAACCTGGTGCTCCTTCTGAGTGATGGTTTTTTTCCCATTCCAAGATCAGGCCTGTGTAAATAAAGCTGCAAGGACCATGCTCTCAGACCATGACAAGAAATGAAAGTTTACTGATGCATATCCCACAGATTTCTTTAGACCAGAGACATATTGTGATAGGTGTGATGCTCAAACATCTAAAAACAATGCTCCAGAACTAAATTGTTCTTAGTAGATGCCTCCAGGCCTGCAAGGAGTGTTATATTGATAGTCCCCAGGATGTTAGCTTTATTGAAATTAGTGCCTTAACAAAACTCAAATTTTGACAAAACAGTCTTATTAACATTCCTGACATCTGCACAGCTCTATGACTAGGTGTTGGTTTTGGCTTACAGTGAAATTTCTCATGTAACTCAGCTTGAAAAACAAAGCAGTTCACAATACCATTTTTTTTCTTTTAAGCATAGAAACCAGCAGACCAATGACAGTACTGAAAGAGAAATTAAAAAACAAACTAATAAACAAACAAACAAAAGCCAACTTAAACTTTCCTGGTAGACCTGAACCAAAACTCTTCATATGTATCTTTGTGGTCAAACCAGGTGTTACAAGAAAAAAAACATACAAACTAATAAGTTAGTGAATTAAAAATAATAATAACAAAATGACCCATCTTTTTAAAGTTATTTTACTTATTTTTTGATATATTAAATACAAGTTAGACCTACAGTCACATGATATATTAAATACAAGTTAGACCTATAGTCATACTCTTTTCCAGAAGAAGATGCCACTCAAAGATGAGAGAAGAGCTTCACACCAACTAACTTCAGAAGAGGAGCGCAGCCAGGGAATGAGAACAGACATGCTGCATCACCATCTGGAGTTGACAATATCTCTGCTGACTGTAGAGGGAGCTGAAAGAGATGAAAATTTTAAATTATGCATTCCACTTGGAAGCCAAAAGCAAGTGTTATGCTCAGCATCATTAGCTGTCATACTACCTCATCATGTTTGGGCAAGACACACTCATCATACTTGAGCATATATTGTTACACTCCATACAAATACACTTATGATTAGGCCAGGGTGCTAAATGCACTAATATGAAACATGAAAGAAAGTGTTGCAAATGTGGTTGTATTTCGTAGTACAGTTCTGTAATACTTAATCTTTTATATGCTCAGGTTTTACAAAAATGACAGAAGTTTAATGTGAAACAATTGCTCTTTTTAAGTTAACTTGAAACATAAAACAGTGGTGAGTACAATTTCTACCTTTTCATCTTAATCCAAAACGAAGAATTTTGAAGTGTCAGATTATTGGGAAGTTGTTTATTTTTGGCTAGGTTTTCTTTATTCTTTTTCGTGTGGGAGTGGTTGTGCGGGACATCAGAATCAGGAATTCAAGACTTTATACTCTTGTAAATAATTTTAACCTTAATTAAATTTTAACTAAATACATGTTTGTAGGGCCTGTGTGGTCAGTCTAAATATGTAACAAAACACTAGAGAGTCATTACATTTCACTTATTAAAAAAATGTTTAGATTATATTTTGCACGAGTGGAGTTTCTTATAGATGCTCTATTTTCTCTCCTAAACCTCAAGCAAAGTCATGCAATCTTATAAATATTCCTTTTCCTGTTGAAGTCAGCATTAAAGTTAAGTATATCTGAGTTTCTCTGCAGGACTGATGTTTTGGGAATTATCCTGATACTTTGTACTGGTGGTCTGTTGCATTGACCTGAAGTGCCACTGCCCTGACTGAGACTCAGGAAGCTGCAGAATTTCAGCTGCACTGAAGTCATTACAGAGCTGTAGGGAAGGAACTCCCGTTGCTTTCCAAAAGCTCACATTACCTTCAATGGGGCCAGAACATTTTTCCCAAAGTACAGGCTATTCAAGTGAAAACAAAGAAGAAAGTAAAGACTCTAAAACTTAATCTAAGGTTATGCTTCACCAACAAAAATATTTTTAAACAATTCCGTATTTTAAACAGTCTGCATTGAAACTTATAACATTTGTATTCTAATTTTATTAGGCATGGTATATCAGCATATTTTTTAAATGGATAAAAATATCATACACTCAATATTGCCAAAGATTTTGTCATTTTACTTAATTTGCAAAGCAAGTATGGTTATAGATGACTGACTTCTTGATTTTCTTTTGTGCTTACACTGCTTTTAAAAATCTGAATTCCAAGTACCTTGCTTGTGCATAAAAGGCATTTTTAATATTAATGTAATTCAATGATAATTTATTTTAAAGGTTAAATGTTACTGCTCACTGAGTTCTTGGTAGGCTTCATGGGGTGAAACAAAACCACACAGCATAAATTTAAGGAAAGATGAACTCTTATTTTTGATCTGTACATCATTTTTCAATGTAATGCCATTGCATTTAAGAAAACAGCAACACAATTCTTAAAGTGAGAGAGATGATCCAACTAAAATTATAACAATATTTTTCTTGTTCACTTTGTTTTCCTTAGTAGTAATTAAATTACTATGTCATATTAAGTTTGGAGAATTTTCTTGTATAAAATAATATTTTAGTACCTTAGTAAGAATTTTCTCAATGGATATTATTTCAAACATAGTTTCTCTGGTCCTGTTCATGCAAAAAGGTTTTAGATCCTCTTAGCTGCAAATAGATAGCTTGTATTTATCTTGCCACCCTAATTATTTTTCTTTTATTTTCTTAGTGAGCAGGAATTTTGGAACATATTACCATAGTGGTAATATACAAGAGAGATCCCACTACTAAAGTGGTGTTAATCACTGTCATGCTGTCCAATGAGTTGTAACACTCAGATATTAAACTTTGCAGTTTTAAATTTACTGGAAGGTTATATACATGCAAAGAAAAAAAACCCAAACTATCCTTGGACAGAAGAAGTGTGTGTACTGACAGTTCTTACCTGCTGGTGTTGTATGTTCCCATCAAAACTTCTGCCCCATAAAGATCTTTACTTCTTGGTCTTTGCAGAACTTTAATTTGGCTCCTATGACTTCTGAGCAGGGTGTCTATTTTCAGTTACCTATCATATGTTTCACTCTTTTTTCACAAGACTATTCTGATAAATAATAAGAAATACATACTAAAAGTAAGAAGTATCTCACAATTATGAAATATACAGAGTTTCCACTTGGTGATGATTAGCAAGAAAGTACCAAATCCTAATAAGATAAAGTGCAGACTGGGACTGGTGCCAGTTCACTTTATAGTCATTTTATTGCCAGATAAAAGTATGTGTCCATTTTTTTAAATGGAATAATCATGTTGTCATAACATCTGACATACAACTGCAGGCATTCTCACTGATTTTGCTTTGTACCTGTCTATTCTTCTATGGCACATTTTGGCCAAAAAATTCATTTGATCTGCCAAAATTGGAAATTTCCATTCACATCCAGGATAGCAGATTTACTACTCTGACCTTCAGTAGAGCAAATTTTAAGCTGTTGCTGTTCAGAAAGCTATTTAACAGTGTCCCAGGAGTATGCTTTTGAAGTTTCAGGAGTCCACAAATGCTGGTCAGTCTTTAAGAACCCCTTTTAGAAGCACAGGAGCTGTCAATTCTGTCGTGTCATAAGTCAAACCAGCAGAGCTCAAGACCAGCTTGGCAGGCCAGGAAAATCCTCATGGAGCTCAAGGGAAAGAAGGAACTATATGATCTGGGGAAGCAGGTGAAGAAAGGCACAGGAAGAGTACAGAGCTGTGATTTGTTTATGCAGGGAGAAGGCATGAAAGGCCAGTCTCAGGGTCAAGACTGACCAATGTTGTGCCAGATAATAAGGGTTTTTATAAAAAAAAAAAAGGAGCCCAGCCGGAATAC